>JBBPCZ010009177.1:0-13592 GCA_037974445.1 Brycinus macrolepidotus
AGCGGAGGTTCGCCAGGTGAATGGAGGGGAGCGCAGTGCGGAATCCCCGCTGACGTAGTTTCACCAGCGCGCCCGCGTGCGTCCCTCGTCTGCGTCTCTGCCAAGCCCAGCAGAGAGCCACTGCTCCTCCGACTGAAATCTCCAGAAAACTTTCTGGGTTTGTGAAAAAAGGATAAAAACTATTTTGAGATGACTGCCTGATGCTTTGCAGTTGATCTCTGGAGAAAGTAATGTGGTCTGAGTGACCAAACACGCAGAAAATAAACAAAAACAAAGTACTAGAGAGCACAGTACCGAGGTTGCCATCCGCGGCGCCATCTTGGATATGTATGTTTTTGATATGACATGAATTGCATGTCTTAATGTTACAGTATGTCATAATATTACAGTGCCCATCAACAATACACATGACTAAGTGAAACAAAACGGGACACTAATATTTTTTTATGTTTTTTTTAAATCAACATAGAACAAAAATAACATTTTGATTTGACAACAAAAACATTGTTTAAATGCTTTGTTTAAATACTCAAGAGCGTATGAATGTATCATCTCCCTTCCCCTACAGGCACGATGCCCTCAAAAAGATCATGTGGGAAACTAGTGAAAGTATGAAAATACTCTAACCTGATACTCTAAGATTAAGTACACAATCTGATCCTGATCCTGATTCCCACTCTACATTAGGACATTTTCATTTAAAAATACTTTAGTTGAATTAAAAATTGCATTGCCAGGAGATAACCAAAATGCCTACCATTGCTACACCCTGACAAAACAATTCAAGAGTTCAACAAATCATTTTTCAGACGCAAAAGGGTTGGCGGCTTTGGTCTTTCATCATCTAGATTACATTAGCAATTTTTGAATGAATGTGAAAGTTTGGATACTCCAAACTGAATGTGTAGATCAGGCCAAACAACAATACAATTGCATCAGCCATTCTGGGAACACGCAATATCCCCCTCAATTGCAACAAAGATCTTCTCAGCACCAGATGTAAAGAGAGCTACAGGAGTGTCGCTGATATCTGGCTCCTCATCTTCCTGCAAAATACAGTATCAGTTAATTATTAGCAGAGTACCAGAATCAAAGTTGCAATTCATGAACTACAGAGATGATCAATATCTAAAGAGTGTGGAAAAGTATTCGCATTTTGCGCTTTTCCCCTAAACTACAACCATGAGCTATAAAATGTAGTCAGAAGAGAAAGAGACAAAAAAAAGAGAGCAGGCAATTTCTTTAAAACTGCATTTAAACTCAAATAGGCTTTTTACAGCTGATCAAAATCCTAAGACCACAGCCTTTAAATGGCAGAATCTGCACAGAAAATCTGGCTTTCTATCATTTTCTGTCAAGCATTCCTGCCACCTTAAAAGACAGAAAACCGTTTGCCTTTGCCATTCGGAGGTCATGGCAGGTTGTGAATGCTTGACAGAAAATTACATAAAGCCTGGTTATGATTTACCTGTGCAAAACGTATGTAGCTCATTTACCCTTAAGTTAGACAATTGGGTATTACCTTGCTGGTATCTGTGCATACGATGTCCGAGTTTGACAGTCAATTGAGCTTCGCCTAGTCAATTGAATATTATTAGACCGTTCTCATCACCCCCAAAAAGAAACCACTGACCTCTGATATTTTTTAAAGCTGACCCTTGGGTAGTTACAGCATGCAAAGCTGAGCTAAAAGTGTAACATTCAAAAGAGAAACCAAGGACATCACCTGCAAGAAAACAAGAAAGATAATACCCAATTATCTAACTTTGGGAGGGATGGAAAATGAGCTAGTTTTCCAAAAAAGTGGTGTTCCTTTAAACCTGTAAAATTGTCCCTGTAAGCCTCGAACATTTCTATTAACAAATGAACAAATACTTAAAACCACTTATGTTTGTATTAATTAATTAAAGGGTTATTAGTGGTTTTAAGTATTTGTTGATTTGTTAATTACTACATTCACAATGCAATCACATCTCTAAAATGTCCGGCGACTAAATATGCACCTTCTAAAATGCTAGCAAGACCGGACTGAAAAAAACCCGGGTCGAGCATGCGTCTCCATATTTCTTTGCTTAACTTAAAGGAAAAACTCTGAAAACTCTGTTTCTCCATATATAAACAACTACTTATTAACATACTTTTTATGTTCAAGTTTGCTGCATACAGATTCAAGTTATACCATTAATGCTAGCCTATGTCTATAGCCTGCAGGATTTTGCACTCATTTCAGATAATGCTGTGAAACGAACACAAAAACACCTTAAATGGTTGTCGTGCCCACTATGTTTAACACTTACATGTGCTCACTTGTAGTAACAATGCAAAAGAAAAAAGTTGTTTACGTTCTAAAGTTTCTCTCGGATACCTTGCTAATCGAAAGAAACGAACTAGACATACACAATGCTGCGATTGGGCAGCTAATGGTGAAATAAACAGAAAACGATTTACTTACCAGATAAGACCGCAGAAAGCAAAAAGCATGACCAAACTTTATGACCGACCGGCACTCTGCTGCCCTTGTATGCGTGTACATGCGAAATAACTGGAAAATTCTCTCGGAACAACGCTTCAATCTTGATTTTTCTGCGAGTTGGTGGTAAACTTGAAATGTCAAGTATTCAGACGTGCGACTGGATACTCATAAATTACAATGTAGTGGACTATGTTTACTCAAATCGTTTTATTCAGATAAAATCAAGGCCTCATTATTCACTAAAAGATCACAAAAGTCAATATAGTACTAAATACCAGGTTTTGAGTACTATATTGATAAAGTGTAAGAGTTATGAGAACTGTTAAGGTTTACAGCGTAGTAATCCACCAGATATCTCGGTTGTAAAGGTTTAGCAGGAAATTGTTGACCATCTACATATACAGCCAAGAATTCCAAGTTGTAATGCTTGAACGCAAATGGGTTCTTATCATACACGCCGGTAAAAGCATCATTATTTACCATACCTACAATGCATTTGAGAAGTGTTCCTAAAAACATATTTTCTTCATTGTCACCTTGATTGTCGGTTGTGTGCATATGTCCAGCAGTGTCTTTGTAAAACAACTCTGCCGCGAACACCGATTCCAGGGTTTTGTGGTCAAAGTTAATCAGACACTCCGATATGGATACGTGTTTGAGCTCTGTGCAATCAGACGGTCCCCCAGTGAAACATCGTCTAGGGAAAAAACGGTTGTACCAGGGTAGTTTATGAATCGCACAGTAGCTGCAGCGGGTATATTCGTACCATCGGGTCTTGTAATTTTGAAAGTTGTAAACTTGTAAACAGAAGCGAATTTCCTGCAATGAAGAACTCCAAAGAATGAGAGAAAAAATGCAAACTAAATTATAAAAAAGAAAAGTTAAAAAGACTGTGTCAAGATTTAACATATCGCATTTACAGAATCGAAGTTTTCACTTACACTAACTTTTTTTCTATACAAACATACCCGTTACTGCACTTCAAGTTGGCAAAAAATAGCTTCCACAAGGCCAAGAATTCTTTGAAGGCGGTGTTGAAAACCATAAGTTTCCAATGACCAGCAGCACCTTCTGTTTGTAATGTTTGTGTTTTATGTCCTCAAAGTCAAGGGTAAAAGTACACATCCGGCTCGTAGAGACACGAATGCTGTCGTTGGCTGGGGTGGTCCACTTCACAACCGTAACAGTTTTCCCTGAGTCTTTCATCAATGAAATGTTGCAGAATGACCGAAACACAGGACTTTGTAAGTCGGCAAACAACCATCCACATTTTCATGAGCAAGATGAGACCTCTTGCCACTCCACGGCGGCAGCTGCCATTTATGCCTGTCGCTTGTGGCGCTCAACAGTGGCAGATGCCATTCGAAAAAAGTGCCTGCCGCGGTAGAGAGGCACCTACCAACCGCTCCTGGTACTAAACCAGGGATTCTGTGCATCAGCTACGCTAGCTAGGAATACAAAAATGAATAAAGCACTTGTAAAATGTTTGTATGACTCAGAATGATGTTATTGTTGCTAAATTTAAATCTCTTTAAGATCATATTTGAGGAAACAATGATTGTACTGTCGCTAGTGGCGCTGAATAGTGGCAGGTGCCGTTCGGATTCAGTGTCTGCAACGGTAGAGAAGTGGCAGCTGCCACTTATGCAGCGTCCGTCGTTAGTGGCATTAAACAGTGGCAGGTGCCGTTCAGATACAGTACCTGCCGCCGTAGAGAGGCACATACCAACCGCTCCTGGTACTAAACTAGAGATTCTGTGCATCAGCTACGCTAGACATGAATACGTAAATAAATAGAGCACTTATGTGATGTTTGTAAGAATGATATTGTTGCTGAATGTAAATCTGTTGAAGATCATATGTCAGCGTATTTATTAAACATTTGAGAAATCAATGATTGTACTGTCGCTAGTGGTGCCCAACAGTGCCATGTAGCATTGTGCATGCAGCGGCAGAGGAGTGACTCCTGCCACTTATGTCCGTCGCTGCGCTTAACAGTCACTAACTGAATGTGCAGCCAATGTCAGCCACGTTTTTGTCGAAACAGGTAGCCACTGTCACCTGCTACTCAGGAGTGGCACGAGTCACTCACCCTGTTCAAAATTGTACCAACCATAGCCGTACCCAGATAACTACCTTATGTTCAAATATAATTTTAATTAAAAACTGACACTGTGATTAAAGATTAAAACAAATAATTTATTGCGCAATAAAACTATTTACTTTACATATACAAAAAATATACAATAATGAACATGGAAAATAAAAAAATCTTCAATCACTAAAATATCTTTGAAATCCTCAATCTTCTTCATTATTAGGATTGTGAACCTTCCAGAGATATAAAGAATGAATGAGAAAATATTTTTATATTTGACATTACTGTATTAAATATAATTAAGCAATGAAAGATTTAAAAAAATTTATTGTGCAATTAAACCTAAAAATACACATGGAAAATGCAAAAATCTTCTCTGATCATTAAAATGTCCAAATGTAATTTCTGCTTGGTATCTGTTGAAACCCTCTTGCTTTTCAAGCATGCAATAATGTAAAAAGCCACAATGGGGCCAAAAGGTGATGAGCAAACAGCTTTATCTTTTGGTGAAATTATCTTTGCCCTCTTTGCAAGCACTATGTTGTTTGAGTTTTGGGTCAAATGTAGGGTTCTGGTGGAGGTACATTCTGTTGGACTTCAGTGTTCCTGATACACGATCATTTTCAAGTGCCTGTAAAAGATTAAGAGAAGAGAAGTAAATAACAGGCTTTAATCAATTGTCAGCTTCAATAATCACTACTGTGAAAACTAATTTTTACCATAATCTGTGATTTTTCTGACCACTAGTCCCAGCAGCAAAAAAAGAAGTAGAATAATGTTTTCTTAATTGATCTAAAAATAAATTTTGTACCTTTCATATGGATATGGATCTGAAAAATGACAACCAGATCTGTCTCAAATGTGCTAGCGTCTCAAATGACATTTGAGGTGACATCCCTGCACACTCACTGTGCAGCCAACCATCGCAGTGACTACACATTGCACCCAGTCTATGGTTTTGACCTGTGGGTGCATTGACCTGTGAACACATTTTTTTTTAATATCTACAAAATTTAGAATGTTGTCTTACTTTAAAAAAAAAGGTCTTACTTTTTTCTGCTCTTTTGATACACACATGCACAATTGAAAGGCTGCGACTTCCAGAATTTTCGTTTTCTTTTCGTCTTTTTGGTGCTGGAAGGCCCTGCTAAAATAAAGAGAATTTATTTAGTTTGTCAAAGGAAATGTAATGGCTGTAAAATACAAGCTACCTCAGGTGAAATATCCTTTCCCAGACACGATGCATGACACAACTTTCCAAGGCTGAGGAAACAAGAATGTACCTCAGGTGACATTCTTGTTTCCTCAGCTATCTGTTAAAGAGCTACCACTTAGTAGGTGTTTGCAATATTACCAAAATACAACAAAAAAAACTGTTTGAATACCCCACAATTGAAGTCATCTGTGTACTTTCACATCTGAGGATAGGAAAATGTCCAGCCGTCTAAGTTGTCCAGCCATCTAAGGTGAAAAATACAAACCACAAATTGCTCATGATTTCTGGCCATGCACAATTATCATATGAAATCTATACATCTGTAAACACACAATATACTATATCTGAGCATCAACTGAGCAACACCATTGTCTATTGTGTTGTGTCTATTGTGTTGTGTCATATATTCTCACTTCTTTTCCAAATACCTGTTTTGAATGAATACAGTTCGTAATACTGTTCGTAACAAAAATCACCTTAAAGGTAATTTAAGAAATTGTAATTGTATTTGGCATGAAGTGAAATATAATCAATATTACCCAAAGAATAAGTTACCCACTCAGGTAGATGAGATTCTCTGCATCCTGCAAATATAGAAGCATTGCTTGAAAAAAATAGTAGTCAGCATGAATTCAAAATTATATGTTCATGTAAAATGCACTTAAATTATTTAAAATATTTTTATATTTTTTATAAATACTTTATACCTTAAGAGGTTCGATTTCATTGTCTGATATGTTCCTGATATTTGCCATTCTCTATACCAGATAATAAACTGGTGTGTTGCCAGGGCCGCAGTCTACATATGAACAAGAGGAAAACAAGAAGTAGAAAAAAGCTTTTCAATCCAGTCATTCCTGTCTCATCATGTGTTTTCACATATAACAAATAATCACTTTCATTTCACTTTTACTTCTGATATGTGAAAAGCTACAGTAGAATGAACGTCTGACTAGGAGTCCCTGATTTTTTTCTTAGGAGTTTGTCCTACATTTTACAAAATGAGTTCGTGTTTGGGTTAGGTTAACTCAACAATTTTCAGGCTTTGTATTCACTGTCTACCAAATGTAAATTTTACAGTGGGACACATCTACAAGACTTCTCTGGTCTTTTATATAAGTCTGGTTGTGAAGATGGAAATAAAGTCGCAGGGAAAACATGAAATGAATCTGTTTATCTGTTCTGCAGAAGGTGAATTCACTAAAGCTGCTAGATCTGGCACTAACTTTAGACCCCTCAGAAGCGCTTCAGATTTTTTTTGGTTCTTTTGGAGAAATAGATCATACAGGGAAAATCTATTGGTGGTCCCAGTCTCTGGGTGAGCAGAATACAACCAGTTCCACAGACTGTCTTTTGCAACGGTGGTTGTTGATATAAACCCAATGCTTGACACGGAGGGCAAATGTTTTTCCAGTTTTTTGTTGGCAGCATCCTGTATGTTGCTGTCTGTAGCAGCTCAAGAGCGCATCCCCATGGTCACAGGCTGATTATTACCACCACAACGCAGACTCATAATACACAACAGAGTGCACCCCATGTACGTAACACCACCTCAAAAAGGAAATAAAATGTTCACAATCACTAGTGTGCATAAACCACTACAAAGAAAATTTTGAATAAATAAGGCCATGCTTCCTTTGTTCTGCCTTACATTTACATTTACCCGCATAATTATGTCACTGAATACCTAAGTGCTATGGTGTGAACGCAAAATCATGCTTGTGAAAAGATTGACAGTCGCAGTGTCTAAGTGAAAATATTTTAAAACTTTATTTAAGAATCATTATCTGTATCCCCAGAATACACTGGACTTCTAAATGCTCACAATCTCAAAATCCAGATGCTATCTCCCATATTGTCCTCACATTAACTTGTACATCCTCGTTACCAGAATTGGCGATGTTTGGGCATTTCAGACAGAGACCTTGCTTGTCAAGGTACACAAACAAAGAAGAAAATAAAATGCCTTAAGTGCTCGATATTGAAATACGTCTTACATCCAGCTAATGATCACCGCAGTAACACCAAAATCTTAAATATGACACTTGTGTGAAAAGTGCAATATGTTTTTTTTTTTTTTAAGGGAAATTTCTCACCAGGTATATCAAATGCTGTTTTCCAGTTTGTATCTGCAATTAAAATTGGTGGGTTGTGGCCACAGCGCAAGTAGAAAAAATCATAAGAAAATGTTTTCATTGCACTGAAGTGGTAGAAGGCTTATCTGACAGTGTTGTGAGGAATGATGATTCTGGAATGATCTTCCAGTGTATTTAGGAAACGGCCAACTGGCCAACTGGTTCTATCAAGAATGACAAAAATTATCATTAAGTTACATGGAATACAACTGCAACAATAACTGATTCATAAAACATTTTTGCATGTTATATAGTAATTGTATGTCTTACATTTCATGCAAGTGCATTAATGGGCTCACCGAAATTGAGCATTAAGGTAGTGACAGAAAGACATTTAATGAATGAAAGTCATTAAAGGTGTGAAACCCAGACTTGTGGTGTTGAAATCTTACAAGCACTCTGCAGACTGGGGATTGTTTTTCATTAACAGGAACCCCTGCAAAGATATATTTACTTTTTTTTCAACATTCACCTAACAGTCTCTACAATGTTTTAACTTTTAATTGTTTTGCTTACAGACAAAATGAAATATACTGTGCCATGTTTGGTCACCAGTCGGCTCTCTGACTCTGAAAGAGACTTTTCTTTGGTGACGAGTTCATGTGGGAGGTCTTCTGGAATTTTTTTGTGTGTATACAAATATTCTGTCATTTTAATAACATTTGCAGACCTTTCAGCATACTGCCTGCGGGGTTCCTCTGTTTTTGTGACTATTTCTGCCACGTCATTAGTATCCTCCAAATTTAAATTAGCAGTTGATTTCAAAAAATGTGTATGTTCCTGAAACATGTACCACATAGAAAGGTACCTATGTGTACTACTGGCTCTCCGCTTCACTTTGGACTGGCAATACCTGACTGACTATCAACAGTGACACGGGTCCTTGCAAACTTGCAAAGTTGTCCTTCTTATTTGTAAACACTGAAACAAAATTAAATCGCTCAGAAATACTATTTTCATCCCAAAAAACTGGGAAAACACACATTCTTTTAACACACATTCATTAACTGAAGTGATTTTTCTGCGAGAAGAGGGGAGGGGGGCTTTGTTGGCCAAGGCTTTGTTGGTCATTCCCAGATTCCATCCCTGGATTACCACTTTTTAAAGCAATTGCTCTGCAAATATCCACATCACAGGAAATTGTCTGAGAGAGCACAAATTTGCGTAAATGAACCCTAGGTTATGGGGAGCTTTTGGAGTTACAAAAATTCCATTTTTCACAACAATGCAGGTAGTGGGTTGTCTTTCCTTATCATCCTGCACCTTTTCATGCATTCGTAAATTAGAAATGTTGGTGAATTCTAAATGGCAAATTTTATACTTCAGGCGATTAGATTTAGAGTGGTCTTGAGCAGTGGGCAGGTCTTTTGCATCTCCAGCTTGGCCTACTAAAAATTAAAAGAATAAGTATGAATAGGGGCTCTCCTAAAGGACAAATATAGCTATAAATTGTTCAAAGAAAATACTATTTTCTTACTTGGTGGCCTCTCAGTAACCACCAAACCTTTTGAACACTCAAAAGTCTGGTCAGAAAATTCTGATGATCTGCTGATTATTTGACCACACTTTGGACAGGGCCAATGTCTTCTTTTTGCTACTTGCCTCTCAGAACAGAAGCATGAAACAGAACAGAACAGAAAACTTGTCTAGGAAAAACACGCATATACATAAACATAAATACAGTACAGAAAAGCCGACACTGTAACAATAAATATTTACAGCATATATATCACATATGCTAACCAATATCATTTCACTATAATGTACTTCATCCGGCTTCAAATGCCGGCTTAAAAGATGGCCATGCGAAGCTTTTGCTTTTTGACAGTAAGGACAGCCAAGTTCCGGTCTCAGGGAAAACAGCTCCTCTTCAGAACTAAACTCAAACACCCTCTCTGAAAGTTACAGAAAATGGTCATCTTTAATCTTCTCTCTAAACATAGCACTGTGGGACACACCGGTTCATTGTAAACTGTATAGTACTTATGTGGGTTTACCTTTACATTTTTTAAGGGTAATATATTAAGTTTAAAATTAAAGTAACGTGTTTTCGGAGAATATTTGGTGACATATTTAGTGTTTACACTGTAAAAGTAGGAATTTATAGGCACTTTTTTACCAAATCAGAAATTCGCGATTTTTCACAATCTGCGGGCGCTCTTGGAACGTAACATTACATTACACAATGACTAAATTTGTCTGTAGTTATTCTCAATCTATTTCTGGTTGCCGTATATCAATCTCATTCAGTACCTGTATGTTATCAGTAAAAATATATATTTAATTGAGATTTTTTTCGCTTTCTTTTTTTGTGCATATGCAATATACATATACATTTGTCTTTGTTGCAAGAGACAGTCAATGGTTGAAGACAAGAGCCACAAGAGCCAAACATGAACGTTGAGTGTCAGGTGATGTTGTAATAAGGCATCCACAGTTAGAGAACATCAGCACTATTTGGTCTATTTGGAGAACAATTTCACCTGTGTCCCATTCGTAGTTCAGCTCCTTGATCGTGCAGTCAGGGTGGTCTCAGGTCATACTTTGCTGGCCCAGACCCAGCGCAAAAGATGCAATGCTGAAACAAAGCCTTCGGCCCATCAAACTCTGGAAAAACATTTTTTGCACCAAAAACGTGCACCATCGGAACCTCAGCGTTTATTGTAAAACCTTTACAGAGACGTGTCATTTTACAATCTACATCGGATGATGTACAGCTGATTCTGATGCTGTGTACCATTCAACGAACTTCACTCGTTATAAATATAAAAAATAAGAAAACGTCTACAAAGCTTGTCGCTGATAAAAAGATTGGTATGCATAGGAAGAGACGTCTAATCAGAATCAAAATCAAAATCGCTTAAGCGTTGCGATTTTATAGGCAGTCTAATCATATCAAAACAGAGTTAGATCAGATGGAGCTTGTGGAGAAACTGTTTTTAGTTCCCCAACGACAGCTGGATAGATTAAAGAATGAATACGTCAAAGGCAAACTTTTGAAAATGAGTTGAATGCATATATAAAAAATATTCTGAGTAGAACCGGTTTGAACCAGCATGAAAAAGTCAAACAGAGATATCGTTATTACAGAGATATTTGTCGTTGGTGAGCATGAAACCCATAAGCGCCACTGGTGCATATTTTGTACATTGGGAGTGAAAATAGATGTAATTTGTTACCATTAAAATTTGTATACCAATTTGTATCTTACCATTTTTTGCAACACGACATGGTCAGAGTTGTTTTGTTTATTCATAATAAAATACGTATAAAAGGAGTACACATTGAACACAACTAAATATGTTTTGTGACACGGTTGTAATATTTTTACAAATAATGACACACTATTATATTTTTTAATCAAATTGTCTGTATGTTTACACATTACAACTTCTTAACATATGATAGAGAAAGAAAACAGAGTGTTCACTACACGTAACGAAATCTTGTACTTGTTTTTTTGAAAATTGCAAAAGAGTTTCTTAAAATGGATGACAGAAACAGGTTTGTTGCCAAAACTATCATAAAAACACCCGGCAAGCCTATGTTCGCCTGGCAGGTCTGAACTAAGTGTGTTTAACATTACAGAAGTTGATAGTTCTCGCAATAGTTTTTGGGTAATTTATCACATGCTTGAACCCCGAGAAAATGAGTGTTGCCCCTATTTCATCCATAACGGTATACATATAACAGTATTCATCGTATTGTCGAAAGCTAATGCCCTATTTTATAGATGTCTTCCGGACTAGCTGGTAAAACTCAGCGAAACCGTCAAGATATCCCGGCTGACCATCAATTTGTAATGATTAAATGCAAATAGGTTCTTATCGTACACGACTGTAAATACATCATTATCTACCATACCTATTACAATAGGTTTGGGAAGTGTTCCTAAAAGCACATTTTCTTTATTTGAAACATGAGTGCCAGAGGGTATTGAGAATTTGTTTAGAAATACTCGGTCAATCGGATATTTAGCTGCGGTGGTCATCAACATCTGCGCGTTCATGGCGTTTGAATGTGCTCCCAGTTTTTTAGTACTTCATTTTCATCATTTGGGCCAGTAGTGTCCGGCAGTGTCCTTATAAAACAACTCTGTCAAGAACACCGATTCCAGGGATTTGTGTTCATAGTTAATCTGATGCTCCGATAAGCGTACGTGTTTGCACTCTGTGCAATCAGACAGTCCCCCAATGATACATAGACTTGGGAGAAAATGGCTGCACCACTGTAACATCAAAACCACAGTAGCTCCAGCAGGTATATTTGTACAATCGGGTCTTGTAATTTTGAGTCTTGTAAAAAGTAGCGTATTGTTAAAATATAATCCTCATGTGTTGATGGAAAAATGAGTCTTCCAAACTGCCATGGGGGCAACTCTGCTTTCTCGGAGTTGATGTTGCACATTGGTTCAAGTTAAAGAACTTTACATAAGGGCTGTCGCACAGCTCATCTCATCAGTGTCACTTGCTGATGCAGACGTGTTGATCAGGGCCATTCTTGTTATTGCTTTAAGTGAACCTGAAGGGTGTGACAAAGAGCCATGTCAGAGTAATGCAAAATATTCCTTAAGGAAAGAACTGCTGAAGAATGCCTGTCTCTCCCTACTGAAGAGATTGAAGATGCCAAAACTGACATTCCAGAACCCGAAAAGCATCTTGATGAATATCCTACAGCTTTAAAGTATGATTAATGCAAGCTGTTAGCTGCTTACAATGGTGACAAATGTTACACATTTTTTACCTGAAATTGTTCCTCATGTCACACGGGATTGTTGCTGTCTCCCACTCTTGACTGGAATAATGACTTCCAGTTCTTCAAGACTTCCGACATCACTTCTAGTTCCGCCAGTGTGGAGGCAGAGTTCAAGAATTTGAAGCACTCCTTCCTAAAACATGAAACCTTGCCATTGCGAGTAGACAGGTTCATCGTGTGCCACTTATCGTTCATTGAAGGACGCATAAGAATATCTGCTGGAACGGATACGGCTTCTGAGATGTCCACACCCAAAGTCTTTGATGACACTGCCAAAGATGTTCCAGAAAATCAGGAGTCCATTTATCCACCTGTGGATTAAGTTGTGGAAATCTGGCGAGTTCCACCAAAACAGCGAAGACGGACATACCTTTCCCCATGTACAGAGTGGCGACATGCAGACGCATATTTAAAATATAAACCTAGGTTTAATCAGGAATGTAAAGTTCAGACCACCAACCTGTAAAAGCTGCCAAAAGCATCTGTGCTTTAGATGCTTCAGTGCCCTTTGCCGTGTTTTTGTGACAGTACCTCCAGTAGTAATTCTGTTGTCCAAGAAGTAAGCAATGTGGAAATTTTTAAACTAGTGAAAACCATGGCAGAAAAGGGTGTACAAGACAAGACGAGTATCAGCACTACAAGAAGCAGTCGACAAGCAGATCAATTTAGGCCCTTCAAAACGCCTGTCATGTGTGTACAACACACTCCTGGAGAAATTCAGTTTTTTGAACCATCAGTTTCTGGCACAGTAGAGCACACCTTTAGGGCAGCACCTTTGTGTTGGCCAGAAGGTGAAATGCAGCAAAGAGGTTCAAGCGAAATTTTTCTTGAACCGCAGCTTTCAGAGTTTCCACATGACCTTGAATTAAAAGTTCCCTTAGAGTTCCCAGGTTCACTCTTTTTAGCATAAATGCT
>JBBPCZ010009212.1:4822-15217 GCA_037974445.1 Brycinus macrolepidotus
CACTGACAACACAGCAACACAACAGCAACAAAACAACACAACAGCAACACAACAACACAACATGAAAAAATCAGCTGTACAATTAAAAAAACGCTCTTAAACTCAGACATTTTTGCCCTTTCTGTTTAGTCAGCAGTAGTTCAGCCTTGCAGATGATTCCATTTATCTCTTATTTTTAGTACAGTTGTATTTATTTTATCTTGATAAAGTGTGTAAAGTTAACAAAAGGCACCATGACAGTACAAAATGATTGTAAAGTTTACAGTGAAGTTACATTTACACTGGCAAAAATTACCCTTACAGTATTAAAAAGACATACGTTTGCATTATAGTACAAAAAATAACTTTAGTGTATAGTAACAACTTTGCATGTATACTTACAAGAGTTACTCTCACAAAAGTTTTAGAGAAATTTATCTCACAGTACAAAAAGGTATGTAAAGTTTATTTTAAAAATGCTTTACGGTCTCAGAATCAGAATCAGAAAACTGATTCCGGACGAAAATGCTTTAAGGTGCTGTCCAAAAATCAAGTCACATTTAAATACATTTGCTTTGCAGTACAGAAATACAGAAATAGTTTGATGTGCAAAGTTTACAGTGACCTTGCACTTTGCAGACTAAAGCTCGCACACAGCTCGAAGCCTAAACGAAGCACCTGCAGGACAAACTGGTTCTCGGCTGATTCTCCTGAAGAGCTACTGCCCCCCTGCGGCCACAGCGTAAAACTGCACCTGTTTCTGTGAGGGTATTTTTGCTTTGGTATTGGCGTCGTGGCATCATTAGTCACATAGTTAAATACATCATTGCATTATTAATTACATTATAATTGTATTATTATTCCCATTCAGTTCGCTCTGGAGGTTCGAATCTGAATGTTTTTTGATGATAATAAAGATCTGAAAGTGTAGAATCTAAACTTTCCACCCAGTTTTAATGTTTCAGTGATTAATCATTGATTTAAAGTTCCAGCGTTCTCCTGGCCTGCTGAAGGCCTGAAGGTTCCAGTTTTCTCCTGGCCTGCTGAAGGTCTGCAGATTCCTCTCCATGCAGCTCTGAGCTGTGAGGAGAGGCCAAGTGTGTTTCAGTAGATCAGTTAAGGAACAGGTGTGTGTGACAGTAAGAGCTGGAGTCTCTGCTGACATTAAACAGACCTGTTTTCACAGATCAGACTCTACTTTACAGACCTGCAATCCCTCACCAGGAGAGTCCAGATGTTCTTCTACTGAGGGTCCAGCTGCTTTAAGGAGCGCCACTGCTGACCCAGGAGTTCCCACACAGCCTGTATCTACATAGAAACGCACTGACCAATAGAACAGGCCACACATGAGCCTGAGTTCACCGTGTCCGTGGGTTCGACACACCCCAGGTGTTGGGCTGTGGATCCTCCAACATCAGTACCTGACCTCACCAATGCTCTCATACAATCAAATCCTCACAACAATGTTCCAGCAATTGGTATTCACTGTAAAGTATTCAGTATCTATGAATACGTATTTATGTATGCATTATTACTATTATTATTATTATTATTATTATTATTATTTTAATTAGTATTATTATTAAGCTTAATACAGCACTAGTCATTGTAGATCAAGCGAACTGAACAATGACAGCACTGAGTGCGTTCTCCACACAGACACACACACATGCACACACAGTGAGATGATTCTGCAGAAGGTGAATATATAGTGTCATGTTTGTTTCCAGTGAACATGCAGTGAGGGAGACCTGGTGGAAGGGTGTGTCTGCGTGTGTGTGTGTGTGTGTGTGTGTGTGTGTTGGGGAGGGCGTAAAATATTAACTGTCCGTTTAAACTTCAGCAACAATCATTGACGACAGTGTTCAGCTCTTATCTAAAAGAATCCTGTTCCGACTGTCCCCCTCTCTCACTGTGTTAAGAAATCCTTGAACGCCCAGAGAGGGAGAGGCCAGGAAGAAACCATCAAAAAACCCAGAAACACGGGGAATTCACACACACACACACACCAGCAGAAGGTAAAAATACCTCCACTTGCTTAAGGCCATTGTGTTGTTTACACAGCCACACAGACACACGCACACACACACACACACACACACTCCTTGTCTGTAGTTATCTTTAGCTCAGGGGGTGTAAAATTAGCTGCATGACACAGCAGAGTCACTTTTTCCTCCAAACTTCCTCCGAACGCTGAAGTCAGTTCACTGGAATTTACGCTTTAAACACTGAACCATATTCACTCAGAACCTTTAAGAGATCCACTACTGTTAATTATTCTGTTTCTTCTATGAACTATTCAGTATGTACTATGAATTATTCCGTATCCAAGATTAATTACTCAGTATCCAGTATGGATTATTCAGTATCCGGTATGAATTGTTGATTCAGTGTTGATTATTTGGTATCCGGTATGAATTGCTCAGTATCCAGTATGTATTATTCAGTATGAGTACTATGAAGGCTACATGGGATGAAATAATGATGGACAGTTTTCTCTTCCAGACAGTTAGAAGCTCCTTAAACTCTTTAAACACCTGAAAGGTTAAATTGCTGACATCACAACATAGGGAGAAAGTGGGCGCGGACTTCAGCTTTATTCCCACTGTCGCTAAAACCGGCTCTGATAATTACAGGTATGAGACAGAGTTACTGTAAATAAACCTGATCAGGCTTTAATAAGGTGAAAATATTATAATTGTTTAAAATAATTAGTAAAAGTGTGCGACAGGTTTGACAGGCAGAGAGTTTACAGAATTACAGAAAATTTACAGAATTACAGTGTTTACAGAATTACAGAATATTTTTTGAATTACAGAGTGTTTGCAGAACTATAGACTGTAGGCCGGAATGTAGTTTCTGTCCAGATGTGGTGGAGAACCGTTTTACACAGCAGTGGCACTAACAGGAGAGTGTGTGTGTGTGTGTGTGTGTGTGTGTGTGTAGTGCAGATATGAGTGTATTGCTTAAGGTTTCACACACATCAGTGACCCTACTGGGTTGATGGTGGTCTGACACCCAAAATCATCCCTCTGTGGTCAGAAACCCCTGAAGAGGTTCCAGAGACGAAACACCAGCAGACGGACTCCAGTCTCAAACTGGACACCAGCAAGGAGGAGCTACAGGGAGAAGTTTCCGATAAAGTGGCCAGCAAGGAGGAGCTATAGAAAATGGGTTTCCAATAAAGTTGCGCGCGAGGGTGTCCGGTAACTGTAGATGTCGTTTTTGTTCCTCTTCCTTAAAGAAATATTTCCTCTGTGAGGGGGTTACATAATCACACCACATAAATCACCCGGAACCCCCAACTGGCTGCTGTTCCTCCATTCCATTAATTCCATCATCACAGGAGCGTGTGCGTGTGTGTGGGTTGGAGGAAACACTGCTCAGAAACAGTTTGATAGTTTATATAACAGACATCACTCACTCACACACTCACTCACTCACTCTCTCAGTCATTCACTCTCTCACTCATTCACTCATTCACTCACTCATTTACTCACTCTCTCACTCACTCATTCACTCACCCACTCCCTCTCTCACACATTCTCTCTCTCACTCACTCACACACTCACTCACTCACTCACTCTCTCACTCATTTACTCTCTCACTCACTCACTCACTCACTCTCTCACTCACTCATTCACTCACCCACTCCCTCTCTCACACATTCTCTTTCTCCCTCACTCACACACTCACTCACTCACTCACTCACTCATTTACTCACTCTCTCACTCACTCATTCACTCACTCTCTCACTCATTCACTCACTCATTCACTCACTCACTCACTCACTCACTCACTCTCTCACTCACTCATTCACTCACCCACTCCCTCTCTCACACATTCTCTTTCTCCCTCACTCACACACTCTCTCACTCAATCACTCGCCTGCTCACTCTCTCACTCCCTCTCTCACTCACACACTCAATCACTCACTCTCTCACCCACTCACTCACTCACACTCACTCACTGTCTCACTCACCCACTCACTCACTCACTCTCTCATTCACTCACTCACACTCACTCATTCACTCACTCACTCACTCTCTCACTCATTCCCTTACTCACACACTCACTCACTCACTCACTCACTTACTCACTCACTCACCCGCTCACTCCCTTACTCACTCACTCACTCACTCACTCACTCATTCACTCTCTCACTCAATCACTCGCCCACTCACTCTCTCACCCAGTCATTCTCTCACTCACTTACTTACTCACTCTCTCACTCACTCACTCACCCACTCATTCTCTCCCTCAATCACTCCCCCCCACTCACTCTCTCCCTCACTCACTCACTCACTCACTCTCTCCCTCACTCAATCACTCACTCTCTCTCTCACTCACTCACTCACTCACCCACTCAGAGTGTTTGCAGACTGTAGACTGTAGGTTAGAATGTAGTTTCTGGGCATATGCGTGGAGAACCGTTTTACACAGCAGTGACACTGACAGGAGTGTGTGTGTGTGTGTGTGTGTGTGTGTATGTGTGTGTGTGTGTGGTGCAGATACGAGTGTATTGCTTAAGGTTTCACACACATCAGTGACCCTGCTGGGTTGATGGTGGTCCGACACCCATTCACTCACTTACTCACTCTCTCCCTCACTCACTCTCTCACTAACTCACTCACTCGCCCACTCACTCACTCACTCAATCACTCACCCACTCCCTCTCATTCACTCACTCACTGTCACTCACTCACTCTCTCACTCACCCACTCACCCATAGAGAATCTTGAATGTTAAAGCGTTCTCTGTATTTGGAAGATGTCGTACACCCTCGTCGTCCACCAGGTGTCACTGTTTCTCTCTCTGTTCTCTATGGGTGAATGAGGGTCTTTGGAGTCCGAACTCCGGACTGTCCCTCAGAAGCCCCCCTGCGTCCCGAGCTGAGAGGAGCTGCAGCTGTGAGTGAAATGCTCCCACTTTCTCGCTATCAGACTCATCCCTCCATCATCTCCAACTAACTCCAGGTCTCCCTGAGCAGGAAGAATAAGGAGACGAAGAAAAAAAAACATGGTTCTCCTACTTTGCCTGGTTGTGGTTCTTGCAGGAACTTTGGAGGCGGGTCAGACAGCAGCAGATGAAGATCCTTACTGGAGACAAACTCAGTCAAACGGTCTTCTCTCCACGCCGTCCATCCAGTCTGCTCCAGCATCGAGGAGCAGCAGAACAGAACCGGTGAAACTGGACAGTTCTTCAGTTTCTCACTTTGAGAACCAACACAGGAGATTCTCAAGAGGCTCCAAGGATCGGAAACTGAAGCAGAAAGAGCATCAAGGTCTCCACAACCAGAGGTGAGTAGAGTTCAAACATTGTTACTTTAATGACTCTAGAACCAACATCCAAAATCTTCTGCTGTGATGAGTTCACATGGAGAACTGTTGAGGAACATCTTAGAACTTCCAGCATGGTAACCAAAAGCCAGGAACTACAGAGGAAAATCTTAGCACTTCCAGCATGGTAACCATGAAATTGAATCTGTCTTCTTAGAATTTTTCCTTTCCACCTTCAATGGTGAAGATGTTACATATTGTTACTTTAATGACATTAGAGATCCAAAACCTTCTGTTGTGCTGAGTTCCCCTGTAGGACTTTAGAGGAACATCTTAGGACTTGGAGCTTGGTAACCATGAGACTTAAACAACTTCTTAGAATTTTCCGTTCCACTTTTATTGATTATAGAACCAACATCAGAAAAATAAGTCTTCTGCTGTGATGAGTTTACCTGTAGAGCTTCAGAGGAACTTCCAGCATGGTACGCATGAGGCAGAATCTTCTTAGAACTTACCGTTCCACCTAAAATGGTGCAGCTGTTACATGTTACTTTAATGACTGTAGAACCAAAAAAAGAAGTCTTCTGCTGTGACTGATTCACCTCTAGAACCTTCTTAGATCTTCTTAGAATTTTTTGTTCCACCTTAAATGGTGCAGATGTTACATATTATTACTTTAATGACTGTAGAACCAACATCAGAGATCCAAAACCTTCTCCTGGGCCTGGTTCACCTGTAGAACTTTAGAGGAACATCTTAGAACTTCCAGCATAGTAACCAATAGGCTAGAACTTTCCACTCCACCTTCAGTGGTGCAGCTGTTACATACTGTTACTTTAATGACTCTAGAACCGACACGAGAGATCCAAAACCATCTGCTGTTGTGAGTTCACCTGTAGAACTGCAGAGGAACATCTTGGAACTTCCAGCATGGTGACCATGAGACTGAAACTTATTGACGGCTCCAGAATGTAACAGCTGTATAATTTAAAACGGAACGGAAAATTCTGATTATAAAGTTGGAAAATCAAGATCTGGAAAAAAAGTCAATCAGACTCTGATCTTCTGTGTTTGGATGGTTCTGGTGCTGGAGCTCCACAGTAAAGCAGAACCAGGAGCACAACCATCACAGCAGAACCACATTAAACCCAACCAGGAGCAGAACCAGCACAGCAGAACCTCATTAAACCCAACCAGGAGATGTTTGATTACTCCAGTAACTGATAGACCATGAAACTCCTGCCTTCCAGACACCCGCGACCTTTTGACCCCGAAGGTTACTTCACCACCCCGAGGGTCTTTAATGGGTCGCTCCTGGTGCACAACCCGCTGTACCCGGTGACGGGCAGCTCGTATGGCGCGTACGCCGTGCTGCTGCTGTCCCTGCTGGTCTTTGCAGTGGGCGTGGTCGGGAATCTGTCCGTCATGTGCATTGTGTGGCACAACTACTACCTGAAGAACACCTGGAACTGTGTCCTGGCCAGCATGGCCTTCTGGGACTTTCTGCTGCTCTTCTTCTGCTTGCCTGTGGTCATCTTTAACGAGCTCACCAAGAGGAGGCTGCTGGGAGACCTGTCCTGCAGAATTGTCCCGTACGTGGAGGTACGTCTCTTAACCTGCCTCTCACTGGCCACTTTATCAGAAACACCCACCTCCTACTTCCACTCACTGGCCACTTTATTAGAAAAGTCTTGTACTTCCACTTGCTGTATTTCTTTAGTATTAAGTTTTATGCGTTTTATATAGGACTGTAATAGTACAATAATAATTCTAAAACTAATAGTTATAAAATAACTATTAAAACTAATAAGTAATAAAATAATAATTATAATAATAATAACTAGATTGCATTTCCACGAGAAAATGTGAAGCGTGATTGCACAGTTGTTACAGTAACTGTGGTTGTTACTAAGTGGTTCCTGTGGTGTTGCTAGGTGGTTACTAATGGTGCAGCAGTTACATTCTGGTTAAAAAGGTACAACTTTAACTTTTTAACTTTGTGGGAACTGTGAGGGAACTTTTAGAAGAAGATGTCTGGTGTGTGAGTCTGCTGTATGTTTAGCTTCACAAGATTGATGTGTTGCTCAGTATTTGTCACTTTGTGGCCGCCGACATTACAATGCTTTCTCAAGTCTCTCCCATATAGACTGTTAGGGTGACTCGTCCCACCATTCTCTCTCCTCATAAATTACGGAGGTGGCAAAATTGAATTTTTAAACAATCAGTGCTCTGCCCCTGATCATCTGATCAACAGGGCAGGGTCTAAGGCGTCAGAGTTGAAATTTTTCTAATAACTCACACAGCATCAGATTAGAAGAACAATAGTGTGATTGCATCCCCAATTACTTAGAATACTAAAATACATTTGTATTTCATTGGAAGATTTGTAAGAGCTGTACAGGTTTGACCTAAAGCTCAGCAGGGTTCAGCACAGGTCAGCGGGGATCAGTGAGGTGGTCCTGCAGACCAGGATGGTTTATCTAGTTTATTGGTCAGGCGGAGCGTCAGGCTGTTTCAGTTCTGCTCTCTAAACCGCGGCCCCTCTTTCTCTTTCACATGCAAATTCACACTCGGCTTAATGAGCCCCAACAGCAGGGCAGAACTAATTAAGGTTGTTAGTGTTTTAAATGCAGATTTGGGTCAAACGGTCTGGAAGGACAGTCTGTGTTTGTTTAGAGCCTCACTCTGTTTTCTGATGCACTTTTTAAATTCCTCCGTCTCCACGGCGACTGCCAACACACATTCAGTGTCTGAGGTCTGCTGGTTTGGTTTTATGAGCTATGAGGCTAATGTAGCTAATTAGCATTGTGCTAACTGCCTAAATCATCACACACTCGCCTCAGAGCGTCATCAGTGTCTCTAATAGACTCGCTTATGTGGTTTCTGACCCTGCACGACTCACTGTTACCTATAAACATGGATTGCTACTGTTTTTAGCTATGCTAAACTATGCTATGTACTTTTGTCCAAGGTACTAAATAAAATACAGTGTCAGAAACCACATGAGTGAGTCTGCTAGAGATCACTGAACACCTCAGACAGTGTGTGGTGATTCAGGCCTGCAGTTAGCACCATGCTAATGGGTAACATAAAAGCTCCAATAGCTTTTTAGCTACATTAGCCTCCTTGCTTCAAGAGCCAAAAAGAAACAAACTTTGGACACCAAACGTCTCAACTGAATTTGGGGTGAAATCATTGGTACACATACATGCTTCATTAATTGAAACTGAAAATATTTCAATATTTTCAATTCTTATTGACATATATAATGTGTTCAAAGACAAAGCTAGTGAGAGACAAAAAAGTAAAAAAAAAATGGATAAAAACTGGGATAATTTTTATTCTTTTAAAAACAAGAAACCTTTTTATTTAAAGAAAAAAAATAAAACTCAGTTTTAACTGAATACTGAAGCAAAAAACAAAAGAACAAACTATTCAGATTCCATTGAATTAGCATGCTAAGTAAACTGAGCTAGTTGCTAGTCTTTACCTGCTGCTTGTCTTTACCCTCTTGTTTGTCTCTCCGTCTCTCAGGTGACGTCCCTGGGTGTCTTCACCTTCAGCCTGTGCGCCCTTAGCATCGACCGCTTCCACAGGCTGACCGGCGCCCCCTCCAGGCCCCAGCAGCAGCAACAGGTGGAGTCGTGTGGTTCCATCTTGGCGAAACTCTCCGTGGTTTGGCTGGGTTCTCTGCTGCTGGCGGCACCGGAGCTGCTGCTGTGGCAGCTGGACAGTGAGGTCTCGCCGGTGTCTGGGCTGCCGGTGGACTCGTGCGCCCGGCGTCCGTCCATGGCGCTTCCGGAGGCCGTGTACTCCCTGGTCTTGACGTACCACGAGGCTCGCATGTGGTGGACCTTCGGCTGCTTTTTCTGCCTACCGCTGATCTTCTCGCTGGCCTGCCACCTGCTTACAAGCCACGTAGTAGAGGAAACGGCGAGGCAGACCCGCCCCTCGCTGTCCTCATCCTCCTCGTCCTCCTCGTCCTCACTAAAGAAGAGGAGGCGGGGTCAAAGGGACCAGCCGAGCCGCATGCTGACCATGCTGATGGCCGTCTACGGCGTCTGCGGCCTGCCTGAGCACGTCTGGACCATCGGCCTGGCCTACGCCGGCCTACAGGTCAGCAAGGTCACTCTGGCCCTCTTGTCTCTGATTGGTCAGTTCCTGCTGTTTGCACAGGCTGCCGCCACACCCGTGCTGATCCTCCTGGCCAGCCGCTCGCTGGGGCGGAGCTTCGTGGATTGCTGCTGCTGCTGCTGCGAGGAGTGTCTGCCCGACCCGGTGTCGTCATCAGCTTCATCTGCATCTTCGACCACCACGGCGACTGCCCTGTCCTCGTCTCCATCCCCTCCGGTTTCGGTGAACGAGGAGAAGCTGCAGATTGTCTCCGGGACAACTCCGCCCTCTGTCTTCTTCGATAAAGTGAAGGACGGCTCTGCGGAGATGGCCATCGGGACACCCTGCTGAAGGTCCAGATGGGTCTCTGTTCAAAGCAACGGTTCAGCAAAAACCCAACCCTCCTCCCAGATGTGGACTATGAGGCTAATGATGCTAATTAGGGACAGTCATTTTGGGGGTTTAGGAAAAACAAGTCAGACTTCAATAATCTCCAAATAAGAAGATGATTTATTACTGATCAGACAAAAAAAAGGCTGTTGTGAACAGCACAATCTTCCTCTGGGAGGTCGTGTCAGGTTGCTAAAAACATTAGCATCTGCTAACTCAGAGCAGTTTAGTCTGTATTTTGTCCATGTTAATAAATAACAGCTTAAAAAGTGTGAAAGATAAATTTATTGGATAAATCTGGTTAGAGATGAGTGTGTAGTGATCTAGGCCTGCAGTTAGCGTCCTTCTAATTGGTGGGCTATAAGCTTCCATTATTTCCTGCTACATTAGTCTCATAGCTCACATGTGGTCTTAGCTGATCGGCTGCATTTGGGGTGGGTGGGTGCAGGGCAGTTGGGGGGTAAGTTTGGGGAATCTGACATTTGGCTGAACTGTTGCTTTAAGATCTAAGACTGTTTTGTGATGCAGTTGCTGAAAATGAAGTACCTCTGAACGAAACACCAGCAGCCCCGAGATCAGCTTATCAGGACTAAACTTGTTTCCAGTATCAGCTCCTTTAGAACTGTGCACTTCT
>JBBPCZ010009222.1:0-15217 GCA_037974445.1 Brycinus macrolepidotus
ATAATAATTTTATTAACTGGAATGATGTGATTATATTGGGGGGGTTATATTGGCTGGATCTGATTATTGGGGGGGTCATCACCGCCCTAACCCCCCTGGAAATTACGCGCCTGCCAACATCCAGACAATGAGGTGGAGACCGACTCTCGCCTGTACCATCTGTGGCAGGGAGACTTCTCTGTGAGTCGCTATGCTGCGGAGTTCTGTACCCTGGCGGTGCAAACTGCCTGGGAGGACTCCGCTCTCCGGACGGTCTTCTACAAGGGGCTGGCCCCACGACTAAAGGACGAACTAGCTGGACGGGAGCTCCCTGTCACCGTGGAAGGCCTGATACAACTCTGCCTAAGAACTGATCAAAGGATGAGCTCCCGTCCGAGGCCAGCTCCTCATATCCTGCACTTATTACAAAATCAGTAGTAATATTGACCAAAGTAGTAATATTGCACATGAAGACTACTGCACATAAGATATTGCAAGTAATTAAGTGATTTAGCACCTATTTAGAAAACCTCACATGATATTGCACATAAATAGGGGGAGAAACTCACCTGGTCCCATTGTCATCTCCTCGACCACCCCAACCGTTTCCCGCTTAACGGTCCAGACTCACATTCAATTGGGCCACCAACAGGTCGTGACCTCTGCCTCCATGGATTCGGGGGCAGCGGGGAACTTTATCAACCGAGCTTTTGCTGCCCAGTTGGGTGTGAGGCTGGAGGCGTTATCCCAGCTGGTAGAAATCACCGCCGTGGACGGTCGGGTCC
The DNA here is from genome assembly GCA_037974445.1 of Brycinus macrolepidotus. Lineage (NCBI taxonomy): Eukaryota > Metazoa > Chordata > Actinopteri > Characiformes > Alestidae > Brycinus > Brycinus macrolepidotus. The sequence continues at coordinate 765 of JBBPCZ010009222.1, forward strand.
TCAACAGCCACCCGACCTCTCCACTCTCCCTCACCATTAAGGATCACTGTGAGAGGATTCAACTTCTCGTCACCACCCTCACTTCTCCTCCCCTTCTATTGGGACACCCTTGGCTCATCCAGCATGATCCCCTGATTTCCTGGACCCAGAACAGGATTCTTCAAAGGGGCCCGACCTGTCAGGAGCTTTGCCTCCGGGCGACAGCTGGGACATGCTCTAGGGAGTCCGAGGCCCCTGATGTCGACCTGGCGGAGGTCTTTAGTAAAAAACGAGCCACCCAATTGCCTCCTCACCAGCCTTACGACCTTGCCATTGACCTCCTGCCGGGCATGGTACCACCTTGCGTTGACTATCGGGGGCTTAACAGGATAACGGTGAAGAATAGGCACCCTCTTTCACTCAGTAACACCACCCTGGATGCCCTCTCTGGTGCTTCCATATTCACTAAACTGGACCTTCGGAACGCTTACAATCTTGTTTGCATCAGAGAGGGCAGTGAGTGGAAGACTGCGTTCATCACACCCACCGGACATTATGAGACCCTGGTCTCATTAATCAATGACATGCCGAGACCCTCCAGCGATTAATCAATGACATGCCGTGAGACATGCTGGGTCGTTGGGCTTTTGCCTATCTAGATGAAATTCTTATCTATTCCAGGACCTCTGAAGAACACGTTCAACATGTGAGAGCGGTACTTAAGAGGTTGCTGGCCCACCAACTGTACTGTAAGTTGGCTCCACCACATTCTTGGGGTTTGTAATATCTTCTAAGGGTGTGGCCATGGATCCCCAGAAGCTGGATGCTGTGCGTAATTGGCCCCTACCCAACGCTTTCTTGGGTTTGCAAATTTTTACCGTCGCTTTATCCGAGGCTTCAGCTCAGTTGCGGCACCTCTCACCGCCCTCACTAAACCTGCTCAGAACCAGTTCATCCTCATCCCCAGAAGCGAATCAAGCTTCCCACCACCTGTGCCTACTCTTCACCACTGCTCCCATCCTCCTTCATCCGGATTCCAGCAAACCGTTCGTTGTGGAGGTGGACGCCTCTGATGTGGGCGTAGGAGCCGTCTTCTCCCAGCGAGGTCCAGACCAGAAAATGTAACCCCACTCAGCAACGTTGCAGTGTAGGGGACCGTGAGTCGTTGGCCATCAAGTGGGCCCTGGAAGAATGGCGTCACTGGCTCCAGGGTGGTGGTGAGCCATTTACGGTCTGGACAGATCATCAGAACTTCTTGGCTATTCAGCAAACTAAACATTTCAATCCCTGACAGGCGCAGGAACAGTTTTAATTCCATCAGTCTTACCGTCCGGGGTCCAAGAACACCAAGACTGACGCCCTTTCATGTCAATACCAAGCTGACGCCCCCCGGGCGGACCCCGCACCTGTCCTACCTCCCCAGCTCATCACCTCTTTGATGGGAGCTAGAAGACGGCGTCCACTGGGCACAGACCTTGGAGCCTTCTCCGGCAGAGACCCCACCTGGACGACTCTTCTTGCCATCCACTCTTCGGCCTGAAGTCATCCCTTGGGGACACTGCACAGCCCTCTCTTGTAACCCTGGGGTAAGAAGAACCCTTCTTTTTATCCAGAAGGCTTTCTGGTGGCCCGCCATGGCCGAAGATGTTATGGAGTTCATCCAGGCTTGTGCGGTGTGCGCCAGGGCCAAAACACCTAACTGACCCTCTTCTGGAGAACTATTACCACTGCCAGTTCCCCATCGTCGCTGGTTGCACATCGCAGTGGACTTTGTCACCGGCCATGCCAGAGATGGATGCCAAAAACACCATCATCACTATTGTGGACCGCTTCTCCAAGGCTGTGCACCTGGTGGCACTTGCCAGACTCCCCTCAGCTAAAACCACCGCCGAGCTGATATTAGCCCCATGGGGCTCAGTCCGTTTGAGGTATGCCATGGTTTCCAAGCTCCGATGTTTGAACATCAAGAACCGGGTGTTGATGTACCGCCGGCCCAACAGTTGGTCCACAGGTGCCGGTGGCTCTGGACTCAGGCCCGCATCGCCATCCAGTAGGCCAACCCTCATTACACCTCACAACATCGCCGTCGGCATCCTCCGGGATGACTGTTCCATGTAGGTGACAGGGTATGGCCCTACAGGATAACGTACCGGATAAACCCTGTCAGCTACCGGCTCCAGCTGCCTGCCTCACTCCAGGTCCATCCAGTTTTTCACATCTGAAACCAGTCTTCTACTCTCCTATGACACCCCCGGACCCTGACCCCCCCACTTCCTAGATTATTGATGGTGGTCCTGCCTACACCGTCAGGCGGATCCACAGCTCGCGGCGTAAGGGCCAGGGCACCCAGTACCTAGTGGACTGGGAAGGCTATGGTCCCGAGGAGCAGTCTTGGGTCCCCAGTTGGTTTATACTGGACCCCACCTTAATATAGGACTACCGTCGCTGGGTATCCTCCCAGCCAGGTCCGTCTGGTGACGGTCCTGGAGGAGGGGTACTGTCACACACACCAGTCAGGTGACTCGCACAAGGACTCTGAAGTGAAGGGCGTCACATGGTATATAAGCCAAGGAAACGGAGGTAGTCACTGCTCAGTCATTGAGTCTTCATCGCTCAATCCAACCAGCTACTCTTCTAAACTCTACAGGAGCGTGAGTACTCCGGTTTATCTTCTTTGACTTGTGTGTGTGTGTGAGAACACAGATTTCCGGTGGGAATCTCTACTCTCTTGAGAGAGCGTTCTTAGAGTAAAGTGCGTGGTCGACCTGCTCTCTCGTGTTACTCCGCGATTGGATTCATCTTCCATGCTACACTGGGTGAACAGTTGGCCTTTCTTCCTGACATTGAGAAATCAATGTAAATGCAGGCTGTTTAAGATTCACTATCTGCTGGTTTGATCCAGGTATATATAGATTGTATACATATTATAGTAATACAGAGTAATATATGGCATGACATACAGTATCATTGCCATCCATTTAACACAAAAGGTGACTCTCATTGACAAAATCTAATGTTGCCTGCAATAAGCAAAAACTAGTAAAGGCCAGCATTACAGAAATAGCCCTGATCTTTACATTATTATGTACACTAGCATTATTAGATGAAGTTAATACAGTTGAGACAAAAAACTGGTTGTGTTGTAATAATTATAATGACAAAAGCTACCCAATAGAAATGACCATTATCATTGCTGTTTGTCTAGAGTTATTGATCTATCCTGAACAACAAGCTCATCTACATATGTTAAACTCACTCATCTATGCTTTTAAACCTACATTAACATTTAACTTTTATTATAAAGGCTTGTTCCATCAAGCATCATAAAGCCTGCTTTAATCAGTTTCAAATAAGCCTTTATAAATGTTGAAATAAGCCTTTATAAATGTTTACATAAGTAGTCAGTGGTCATGAAAGGTCAGGACACGAAAGGTCAGGAAAGTGGTATGTGTCATTAAGCCTAATGAACGCTGCCTACAGAAATGTGTTACTAAGAAAAGAAGATAAAATTGGGCAAGACAAGAAAAACATTGGGTGGAAAAGAAGGGAAAATGTTAAGAAAAGAGAAGAAGATTATAACAGAAAAAGAAGAAAGAACAAAAGAGAAAACAAGGCTCCTTTCTGAAGAAAACTACAATAGCATGCTCCATCTTAACATTCTCAGTTCCTAGAGCCTTCTCAACTGACAGGACATGTGTGATTAAAGTGGATTCAACAGACTGGTGGACGGCCTAATGGCTCCGAGATATCGAGCTTTCGCCCCCACCTTTCATTTAGCAAGCAGCCCATGGCAAATCACAACAGAAGCCCCAAACGGAAAAAACTGCCATCTTGTTAGCAGGTAACACTAAATACTATGGAACGTGTCTCCCAGGCTATTTTTTCCACAGATCTGCTTCTGCTGATGTATACCCATCTGTTTTCCCGAACCTGTCTCTGTTTTCACATCCTCTTCACAACTCGCCTCTATTTTCTGAGCCTGAGGATTTTCGGCAGTGCTCTCACTTGAGAATATAAAACACACTCCCGGCTCCATCACTGATGCAAAGCACAGCAGACGTAAAGCACAGCTAAGGAGGCCACAGAGGAATTCAATTCATTTGCTATACGTCATACAGACCTTGAGTTAATGGCAGAGTAGAGAAGAGGAAAAAACAAAACTGACCAAAGAAGAATAGGAACACATGAGAAAATATGACTTAGAAATATGAGAGATGGGGAAGGTGGGAGAGAAAAGGATGAAGAAGTATAGAAGTGATAGTGATCATTCGGTCATACGTGAACACACCACAGCGTGAACAGCACGAAATTCTTCCTCTGCATTTAACCCATTCACCAAGTGAAGCAGTGGGCAGCCAGGAACATGGCGCCTGGGGAGCAGTGTGTGGGGACGGTACCTTGCTCAAGGGTACCTCAGAAGTGACTAGCAGTCTTGGGAATTGAACCCACGACTTCCTGATCGCAGGGCGAGCGCCCTAACCACTAGGCTACCAGCTGCCCCACTAGGCTACCAGGACAAAGATAAGGCGAGAAGAGAGAAGGGAAGGTATAACGAGGAAAGGAGAAGAAAGGGAGGAGAGAGAAAAGGGTAACTACTGAAACGCAGCATTCAAAAGGTTATATGACACCCATTTACTGAATTAAACCTACATTAAGGTTTAACTTATATTCCTTCAAGCGTCATTTGTTATAAAGGCTGCTTTAGTTTCAACTCAGAAAGTGTTAATACCCCTGACACATGTTGAAATAATCCATTATAAAAGTTTATATAGGTTGTGTCAGTGGTCATGAAAGGCTTATGTAGGTGTCATAAAGCCTTATGATTGCTGCCTACAGTAGTGTGTTACTGAGAAAAGAAGGTAAAATAAGATGAGATGAGAAAAGGGGAAGTGGAGAGAGAAGAATACATTAGGTGGAAAAGAAGAGAAGATTATAACAGAAAAAGAGGAGAAGAAAGAAAAGGGCAGAGAAGAGATGAGAAGAAGAACTGAGAAAATGAAAGAACAAAGAAAAGATGAGAAGAGAGAAGATAAGAGAAAGAGAGAAAAGAGAGAAGAGAAATGAAGAAAATCACTGATGAAAAGAGAAATGAAAAAGAGAGTAGAAAAAGCAAAAGGTGGATGAGATGAGAATGTGTTGAGAAGAGAAAATGAGCAGATGAAAAAGAAGAGAAGAGAAAAGAAGAGAAGAGAAAATTAGAGAAAGGAAGAAAAAAAATAACAGATGAGAAGAGGCTGATATGATGAGAACACACTGAGGAAAGAGAAAAGGAGGAGGGGAAATTAAAAGGAAAAGAAGAGAAGAGAAGAGAAGCACTGCTGGATGTTTAGAGACAGCTCCTAGTCTGCAGTCATGTCTGTAGAAAGGACAAATCCTCAGTGAGTCACGTTAGACAATGTACGCTGTCACCATGGACACACTGCGCTCCATCAATCGCTTTCACGCTGATCCACACCGCATCCATTTTGCCATAGCCAAACACTCCACAGCTCACCGCTCTGATCTGAACTAGTGGTCCTCATTAACACTCTGCACCGTGTCAAGTGGTGCAGTACGGCTTGGGATTATAAATGACTTGTGCATCATGGTAAGAATTTAACCCAAAATACGAGGGACTATTTAACCCTTGATCTGTGGATGACTGACAACCCTACATGTTCTTATCTACATTTGTTTTTGTCCAGTTTGCTGTGTTTAAAGGGCCAATATCATGAAAACCTGTGTTTTCCTCTCCTTCAAATAAAGGGTTTCATGTAGTAGCAGAAGTCATTTACATACACGTATCAGACCTTGAGGCACAGTAACTAAAACAACCTGATTAATTTTAAAGAACAAAGAAGGTTTTTTTTTAATGATAATGTAAAAATAAACCTATACACTGTAAGTGGACCAAAATATAAGATATGGGACTTTTAATCAGTGAATATTTTTGTTGACTAAATGTCACTATTGATATATAATTCTATGGTTCACTCATGGCTCATTTATTCAACAGGTTAAAATGGGATTCACCGGTTATGTATACTGGGGCTGGGAGTGTTGCCCATAAGACCAAAGAATCTCCCCTGCAGAGGAGCTCACGACTCCACTGCGGGGATTAAGAAGAAGGAGAGATTATGATGCTGCTGCACCCAGGCTCCCTCGACAGCACCAACTGCAGTTTCAGTGAGTAAAACCATCTTCCTACCACCTTCAAACTGGAGCTATCCAGACATATTGCTGTGGCTGTAACAAAACTCTCCGAAATGCTAACCTTATAGGAGAAGGACAAAGCATTCCAGATGTTAATGTAGGTCAATGTATCAAGAAATTGTCATTTTGGACCATTTCTTCTGGTTCATTCATTCAATGCAATGGACAGCATATGCAAATGTTTTTTTTTAAAAAGTGATATTTGAAGGTGTTTGAAGGTGTTTGATGAGGCAGAAAAAGTGTATTCAAAAGCAAGTCACCTGTGTATATCAATGGCACCACCTACCTAAGTTCAAAAGTCTGAGAGCTTTAAAACCTGCCTTTGTAAGCAAACTGTGTGGAGAGAAAATCAATCCTCAGGTTATTTTCTTCAGCGTAGAAAAAGGAGTTTGTTTTCTTCTGTAAAACCAGTTGCTTGTTGATTAATTGGTATGTCTATTTTCCCAAGTCTCAATCTGTTACATGGTGCAATTAAACCATAATGTGATTTACACTGCCATTTTAGTCAATATCCCGTGCCAGGTGAATCAGAGATAGCTGTTCCTTGATAATGTGACCGTCTCTGCAGTCATCAGAATTCATTTAGATTTTAATCCTCTGCATCTGCCATTTATTCTCACCTCTCCAGACCCAATGCAGCAGCAAGTGATGACTTGTCCAGTCCAGAAATAGCTCTACCCAATGGTCAAGAGGAAACAGATCATGTGACATGGGGAAGAGCAATAAATCCAGAAAAACCCATTTCTACCTGCGAGGAACCTCGTCCTGTTTTCTTCCATAATTCCCTACCTCATTCCCTGCCTCTGAGGGCTCCTCTTAAGGTTAAATAGCAAAGAGCACTGCAGCACAGAAAGATTCACACAACAAACTATGCACATCAGTGCTTCAGTTTAAAATAAAATTCTCAAGAGACTTTGGTGGACCAGAATGGCAGAAAGGTAGATGAACTCGTGATGAACTCATACGCAACAGCTACCAGAAGAGCCCCTGAAAAGGCATGTTCTCTAAGAGCCCTTTAGATCAATGCTTGGAACAAGTGTTTAGTAGGATCATCTGTAATCTGATTCAGTATCCGTATCTGGGGAAATCAGTGTGTGCTTCAGGATGGCTGAGGAACATTTTTGCTTATTTGTAGTGGTTTGTTGTTAGGTCGAGTCAAACAAGACCTGTAAGCTGTAACAGGAGGAGAAAGACATGCTGATATCTGCAAGTCTGTATTCAACATTATGTTTCAGCACAATATAACCCAACATGGCATTAACAGCCTCATACGCTACTGAGGAAAAATGCATTTTACACAGTGCAGTGACATTTTCACTGTAAGTCTATCATTACATAGCATTTTACGATAACAGACTATCACAACCACCATTACTCACATCCAGTTCTATTTTTTTCTTTTTCCAGTCTGATAGAAACCAATAAGCCATGGAAGCATTGTTCATCATCCAATTTGTCCCTAAATAGTGACTGTATCCAGGCAAACTCTACAAGGCTGCAAGGTTGATGTAATACGAAAAAAGGTCAGAAACCATCAGCTTAGGTCCTTCTCCACCAAAAACCCATCCAGTTCTACCACAGGTTGCCATCCTTTAGCCTGCTGCAAGGTCATTTTGATGAGGAGCATCCTAAAAGGTACATTAGAAAAGCAATTTCCATTATGTATTACATAAAAGAGGCTCGACTACAGCCTTATGCTCCCATTAATATCAAATAAAATCAAATATAGGCTACGACAGCCTAATAATTTGGCATTAACGACAGATGCTATCCCTCTCGTTCAGACACGAAGGTGAAGGGGCGAGGCTAAGGCTAACGTTCCTCCTCACTTAGATGACGGTAAAATCACCAATTAATTAGCAAAAATGTTCATTTTTCTACCCTTTCTGTCAAAAAACAGTGCTTTGTCGGAGTATCAGTATAAAACACGACATATTAACCGACCTAAAGGCAAAATATTTCACATTTTCCCCCTTCCCCCTTTCACATTTTCCCTGATTGACCAACCGTCATTTCTCCCAAATTTAAACAGCAGAGATGATGCACGAGACCCATAAACTGATCATTTTACATCATTTTTATTTTTATTCTATTTCATTTTATTTTTGCATTTGGAGTGTAAAACATCCCCCTTGCTGGCGAATTTTGATACAATATTCGTATACATATTATTAAATTTCTTTTTGATAATATCTATGACAAAAATGTGAGTGAAAATAGGCTAATTATGGACTTAACGACAGCCTTCGGATATTTTGTCGATTTTGTCCATTTGTTGTTGTTTTTTTAATGCACCAGGCTAATATAAAATGCATCAAGATGTAAATAGCAACTAATTTGAAAAATAACTTACATTTCAGTGCGATTGGCTGTTTTTAAGAAGCTCCCGTTGTGGATCTCCCCGTTTGGGCTGTTCTAGAGGGCAGATTTTTTCAAAAATATGTATCTTTTGGTGATGATGCGAGAAATGTTTGGTTTCTTCAGTATATCCCTGGAAGAGGAGAGCAGTGTGTGTGGATGGAGGCTGTTGCCTTTACTACACTCTTTCGAGCACACGCCCATCCCTCCCGTGGGACTGTACCATTCATCTGAACGGGGGGGTTGTAAATATTCTCCGCAGTTATAGTCATAAGTGCAGAACAAGATGTGAGTCTAATATGGCTACATGACCTAAATGTAAGCTCGGTGTTGTAATTGTTAAGATTGCGTTTTAAATACATGTGAAGCAAGCGCCATATCTGCCCATGTGTGGTCGGAGTCCTCCCCGTAAGGATTAAACCAATAGCGAGGTATTCTCATAGAAATGAAGGTCGTATACTACACATATATGTACCATGTAAGAACGTAAAGGGGGGAGTGCCCGCGCACGTGCGCTTGCTCGTGCTCATAATTTAGTTAGTAGCTGAATTTCCTTGATGCACTGATCCTCCCCTCCCTCCAAAAAATCATGCATTAACTGATGCATACACTATATGGACAAAAGTATTGGGATGCCAGACCATTCCACCAACAGGGACTTCAACAGGGAGTTGGTCCATCCTTTGCAGCTATAGCAGTTTCCACTCTTCTTGGAAGGCTTGCCACAAGATATTTTACTGTTTCTGTGGGAATTTGTGCCTGTAGAGCATTTATGAGGTCAGACACTGATGTTGGACGAGAAGGCCTAGTTCACAGCCTCAGTTAAAGTTCATCCCAAAAATACTGGATGGGGTTGCAATTACTTTGATGCATTGATCCAAGCAATAGATCTAGCTTGCAAGGAAGGTGGATTCAGGTATCATGGGGCATTTGACAGTAAAACGCAGCAGGTGAGACCTGTAGCTAACGCTGGATATTTTAGCTGCAGCCGCTCTGATCCGGCCTGCCAGGCTAATGCAGTGCTTAGCAACAGGCAGGGTGATGATGTGACCGGATTTTCAAATAAGGCTTCATGCATGTCAGGGCTGCTTCACTGGTAAGGAGTGCATCTAGTGACACAAGTCAGTCCTAGGGGTATAACCAGCCAAGCCTGGGCGATTTATCATAAGAATCAGAATTAAAAAACCTTTTTAAGTTTTTAAGAAATTGCTTATGCTATGACTGCACAGACACACAGAGATAGTTACTTATGCACTGTATATATGAACTACTAATAACATACATGGTGGCTTGAAGTCTGTTATTGCATGTAATAGAGATCAGTAGTATATAAATAATACTGGACATTGCACGATATTGGATGATATTGCACATGGTAGGCTATTGCAAATAATAGTATCATCTATATGTGCAATAACCTTGTAGATAATACTAAACAGTATACTATTATTAATCTAAGCTGTTGCTGTACTCCTCCCCCTGTCACACACCCACCCATCAGACTCTATAACTCCTCCCCCTGTCACACACCCATCAGACTCGATAACTCCACCCCATCACACACACACCCATCAGACTCTATAACTCCTCCCCCTGCCACACACCCACCCATCAGACACTATAACTCCTCCCCATCACACGCCCATCACTCTATAACTCCTCCCACTGTCACACACACCCATCAGACTCTTTAACTCCTCCCTCTATCACACACCCATCAGACTCTATAACTCCTCCCACATCCACCCATCAGACAATATAACTCCTCCCCATCACACACCCACTTATCAGACTATAACTCCTCCCCATCACACACCCACCTATCAGACTCCATAACTCCTCCCCTTCACACACACACCTATCAGATACTATAACTCCTCCCTCTGTCACACACCCATCAGAGTCTATAACTCCTCCCATCACACACCCACCCATCAGATTCTGCTACTCCTCACTCTGTTACACACCCACACAAAAATTTGTGCAATAACCTGATGCTACTTTGTTGTGCAGTTTCTTAATGGGTTTAAATCAAGATCATTACGTGCATTATTAACTTATTATTATTATTCAATAGTCTATGTACAATATCATGCAAATTTCTTATCAGGTGCTAATACTGGAAGTTACTTAACTATAGAACTGAAACCCCAGCATTTGTGTATATAGCATAGTGTATTTAATATAGAGTATTTCTGCAGAGTTTTTATTGGATTTATGTAGACTTTATATGTGTGTCTGTGCAGTCATAACATAATCAATTTCCTCCATGATCAATAAAGTTTTCTGATTCTGATTCTGATGTATTATGATGATTGTTACTCTTGGACTGTAATGCACTATGGAGAAGGGTGGTACTTCAGTAAATCGTGTCAGAAAATCGCCCAGAGGCCCACTATAGTGAGGGGAGGCATGGTAAAATATTGAATACATAAAGGTGGTAAAACCGTTATTGTGGGCCATCAAACACCCACAATAACTGGCCTTATAGGATAAAATAAGATAAACCCTTTATTAGTCCCATGATTGTAACAACCTCAAAGTGGACAGCACAAAAGAAGAAAGTAGAAGCAGTATAACCTATAAAACCTATACAATATACACTATACAAAATATTATATATATGTATACTCCATAGTAAAGTCTATGTATTTGATTGCAATGTCATTAAAGTCCCTGTTGGAGGAATGGACAGGCAACCTAATACTTTTGTACATATAGTGTCTGTATGTTGAGTGATAGGAGAGAAGGAGGGTCGTCTTACCCACCCATAGAGAAAGAGACCAGTTGTCCTCTCTTATACCCCTGGGCATGGGCCAACTCTTCCACCACTCAAGAGCCGTAAGTTAGGTGAGGTTTGGGATTCTTTCAGCATGGAGTAGTAGCACCCAAAAAAATGACCTCACCAATGATCATAATACCATAATACAGATATATATTCATACGTTAGTATCTCACTGATAATCAAATGAAAATGAAAATGACTTCCTTCTCACCAGACGTTATGGGTGATTCAGAGACATACATGTCCATCTGTTGAAAACATCCATTCTGTATTTCTGGAGATCTGTCTCTTGGACCTTTAAGTAATAGATTTAGGTATTGCACAGTATGACTTGTGATCAAACCACAATGGAGTTTATTGAGGTTTATTGTGACATGGGGTTTATTGAGCAGGCTTTTACAATCCTAAAACAATGTTTAGATGAAGAGAATGCATGCTTGATTTGTATTAATGATCAACAAAAGTCACTGCAAAGGAAGTGCAATTACAAACAGGTAAGGTCTTCTTCAAGGCAGAATTGTATCATAGTATTATTATTATTATTATTGTTATTAGTTTTTAATTAGTTGCCACAATTGTCATTTTTATCTCTCTATAATTCCTCTTGTCTTTCAGTTTGCCTTATGTGTTGGTTTATTTGGTATAATTGCGTTGGTATAACTCTGTGTCTGTGACTGCTGTGTGTTGGAGTCAATAAAATAAAATGGTATAACCTAAATTACGTGATATTAAAGCACTCAGTAAAGGAACTGCACAGTTACTGTCCACCCCAGTGAGGCACATCTCTTCTAGGTTGATATTATTGGATGTCTGTTCTGTTTCAGCTCAGTTTCACTTTAAATACAGGAAATATCTTTCACTGAATTCCTCCACAGAATTGTTCCTGGCTCAACCTGGCTCAACCTAGTGCACAAAGGGCCGGGTTTTTTTCCAAGCAATTATGAATTTAATTCCAAGCAAGCAGGAGAACACCTGATTTTGCTAGTTTGGTGTCCTCCTGTGAGCTCCTGCCTGGTTGGAATGAAGATCTGCCGCTACTTTAGGCACTTTGAGATTTGAAAAATGTAAAGTGCAATATAAATAAAATTTATTATTATTATTATTATTATTACTTCAGCCCTTTGTGGATTGGGCATTTCTGGTATGGACTACTGAAGAGGCTTCCTTTTGAATCATTTCACTTCTTACAGACATGAAATCAAGACTCAGGTAAAAGTAATAAGAGCTCTACTTTGAGTACAAGCGGTTAAATAAGTCTCAGTATTTGTTCCAAATACTGTATCGTCGATTGTTTTTTCTTTACTAAGGCTGTTTCTGTGCAGTGATGAGGCCAGAACCCAGATTGGAATTTTTCATATATATGGTTCTTATGTAGTAACGAACATAATTGTTGCGCCACAACTTTTCTAAAACCTTAGATAGAAATGGTAGATTAGAAAAAGGTCCATGGGTGCCGGGACCATTATATCATTTCGTCCCAACTTATCCACCCGATTTGTATGAGGGAAACAGGCAAGACGCCGAGTGCAGCGCATGCACCCACCCCCGTGAAAACACTGATGTACATCGCTCTGGATAAGAGCATCTGCTAAATGCCGTAAACGTAAACATAAACGTAAACACTACGCTACAGGTATCACCCCCCCTCCGTTCCAGTCCCCCCCACTTTAAAAATGCTTCTGACGCCCCTGCCCGAGCCGAGCAAGGGTTTAGTCCCGCAACAGCAGCTGGCAGCCGGAAGTGACATCACTGGCACCCGGAAGCGGCACGTAGCAGCACTTATGCCTGTCGCTAGTGGCGCTTAACAGTGGCAGGTGCCATTCGGTTACGGTGCATGCCGCAGTATAGAGGCACCTACCAACTGCTCCTGGAAGTAAACCAGAGATTCTATGCATCAGCTACACTAGACAGGAATACTTAAATAAATAGAGCACTTGTGTGATGTTTGTATGACCAAGAATGATGTTATGGTTGCTGATTGTAAACCTCTTCTAGATCATATTTGAGAAAACAACGATTGTACTGTCACTAGTGGCGCTTAACAGTGGCAGGTGCCGTTCGGATACAGTGCATGCCGTGGTAGAGGAGTGGCAGCTGCCACTTATGCAGCGTCCAGCGCTAGTGGCGCTTAACAGTGGCAGGTGCCATTCGGATACGGTGCAAGCCGCGGAAGAGAGGCACCTACCAACCGCTCCTGGAAATAAACCAGAGATTCTGTGCATCAGCTACGCTAGACAGGAAAACATAAATAAATAGAGCACTTGTGTGATGTTTGTATGGCTAAGAATGATGTTATTGTTGCTGATTGTAAATCTCTATGTCTTCATTGCGACTAATGTACTTAACCCTGTAACACCCAAATACAGAAAAGAAGACTCTTTTCACCTGTCAGATATTGATGTAGGAGACCTCTGATGCAAATAACGAAGATTTTTTCTTTTATTATGTTTTATTAAGTTTTTAGGGATACATAATATTGAGATGTTGGGCCTATACTGAAAAAAATGATTTGTGACCATCTTAAGTTTTAAGTAAATTATTTTACTATGTTTAATAAAATATTCTCAAAATTGACTACAAAGTTCATTCTAATAAATGTAATATAAAAATACATGTTTCATTTACAAAATAATACCGTATTAAATTTATGAAAGAAAAGTTTCAAAGTCCATTATAAAAATCCATATTATTGAAGCTTATACATTTAATTAATTTATGATTTATGAAGACAGATTGTTTAAGTGTCTAGGTTTATTAAGATTTATTTGAATCAATTTGTTAAACTCTAGTGCTTGAACAGTTTAAATTGTGTAAATCTTAATCTGCAAGTCGCTTATTTGTATTTATTCTATTTAGTTTGACCAAAATACAATTGAATTGTATAAAGTTGAAATAATTACCCAAATATTTTTTAAAGTGTAGCTGGGAGCAGAATTTGCATGAAAACTAAAGAACCAGTGTTCAGTATTTACTTGCAGTGGTACTCCAGAAAGCAGTTTCTCTCCTCTGAAAAGCAGAGACGGAGATTGCACTTCCTGAAATATGAACTTCAGTGTAGGATTTGGAGGCTTTGTTTCAACATTGCATCTTTTGCACTGGTTCTGGGCCAGCAAAGGATGACACACCTGGGACCACCCTG
>JBBPCZ010009288.1:0-15209 GCA_037974445.1 Brycinus macrolepidotus
TGTGTGTGTGTGTGTGTGTGTGTGTGTGTGTGTGTGTGTGTGTGTGTGTGTGTGTGTGTGTGTGTGTGTGTGTTCGTAGTGGGTACAGAGCTGCAGTCAGTGGAGGGGAATCCTCAGAGATGTGTGTGGAAGGTGTGCTGTTGGAGAATGGCAGAGGAGGTAAGGTCCAAACACTGAGCCTGGTGATCTCCTGAATGTGTTCCTAATGCCCCAACCTCTCTTTATAATGAATATATAATAGTGTTTAGGCTATTTTCACATTACCAAATTGAAGTGCCACAAATCTGATTTTTTGTCTTAATGTGACAGATTTTTTGTTTTAGTTTACAAATATATGATCTTTTTAAATTGTATCTGAGCAACTTTTGCATATGGTGCTAAATGAAATACAAAACCAGTTCCTGGCCATGTGACCTTAATGTGGGTGCTCAGATTTGATATCAAGTCCTTTTTTTCCCCACCATGCTTTCTATGTTCATCTTGCTATAATTACTGCTGACAGCTGTTTAGAACAAATTATCTTTACAGTCGCTCTATGGGTCTCTCTATGTAGTTGTTGGAAATTCACTTTTCCACCTTGGGTTCAATAAACAGAAAACAATAAAAGACAAGCAGAGGTTTTGTTTGTCTGAACAGAGAAGGATTTTTATTCTCACAAACCCGTGGGTCCCCAGTTTGTCACTACAGAAAGATCCAAGATGGCCAAAAATACAGATTTAATACAGACCTTTATACTTTTATAAGTCTAAGGTGATAAATTCTCATTAGTTAAAAATTAAAAAAAGGGATTGGCATAGATCATCCATCCGCCACCATCTGTGACCTTTGCTCTGCCCCTGTGAGGGCTTATACCTCCTTACCTTCCTCATAGAACAGACTAATATCGTTCATACTCGCTTTTAATCTAAAATATTAATAATCCTGTATAAAATGATTTTCAAGAATGTATGGTTTACATAAAGGATAAAAGGTGATTTTAATGGTTCAACAAACAGCACACATTAAAAATGAAAAATCATCCACGCGAGGCAGTAAATAGATCACGAAAATAGGGGCTTCTGTATCCAAACAGTGTATTATATGTCTAACAAACTGCCATTTGGGATTTAGACAGATTTCTGCAGGACATAAAGTGACCTATTTGGGTGAAGAGTTCATAGTTATATGACTCAGACCTTGCCCTAGGGAGCATGGAGCCATTTGGGATTCAGCCTTAGTTTGACATTCATGAAGCATACATATCGTTCATGTGATGCTAATGATTTGAATGAGTGCATGTGGGGTCATTTCAGGGAGGCTTATTTATGCTAAAGGCAGATACAACCTACCCATACAAATGTGAACCATCATGTTAAAGGGATGAAATACAAGCGTAAAATCAGAATTGAGGCTCAGCATGTGAACCTAATCTGAGCCTTGGTAAAATACAAGTAAAGATAATTCCCCTGGAATGCTCTGTTGATCAGATTGAAATTCTTTACTGGTGATATGCTGTCAACTCTTTAATTGTATGTGCAGGAGCAGTTTAACAGATATGAGAGAGCCATCTATGCTGCGCTGAGTGGAAACCTACGACAGGTAACTCAGCAAACACACCTGCTCTTCTTTTTTGTTGGTTTTTCTTGTTTCCTGTCTTTCTGTAATGTTTATTCTCGCTCTGTCCCCTTAGATCCTGCCTGTGTGTGAGACCTGGGAGGACACTATTTGGGCATATTTTCGTGTGATGGTGGACTCTCTGTTAGAGCAGGAGCTCCGTTCCTCAGGAATGAGTCATGAAGACCTGGAGGAGCTGCCCAGAGAATACCTGGAGGCCAGGTAAGACTCAGCTGATTTTTGTTTTGGTCTTTTTTGTTATAAATTAACTTGCACTGGATCTACAAGACAAACTTATACCCAGTCAGTCAGCATAGTGCAAAGTAAATGGCATCAAATCCTCAAGCACTTGCCTTATACATACTGCTTTGACTTGTTAAGTTCAAGATGGTTATTTTTAACTATTCAGTGTACTTTTTTCCATTTATTTATACCAGTTGTAAGCATCATTTCAAATGACATTCTAAACCTAGCAACGAAAATGAAGGATTCTGTAAAGATCTCAGAAGCTGTAGCCACTGGGGGGGGATATAGGTAAATACATAAAGACACTGTAAGGGTTTTGTTTGATTGTTTAGTGCATTGACTTTGTTTCTTTTTTTACTGCCTTTCAGTTGGACAATGGAAAAAGTATTTGAGGAGCTACAAGCAACAGAGTCAAAGGTGGGTGTGCTGAAGTGGATTTTACAACGCAGTGATGGGTAGTTTAACCCTTTACAGTTTTTTTCCCCATTAATTTTACTCTCAGATATCTCTATGTACTATTCCCATCTCTACCCTCCAATATGATTATAGTCACGCTTTGTCAGTCATTTTGCTTTTGCTTATAAATGTATTTATTTAATTGTGTGTTTGACAGAGGGTTCTGGAGGCAACCAAGGAGCACTACCACATTATACAGAAGTTCGTCATCCTCGGGGATTTGGATGGTAATCATGTGTGAATGGTGGATTGTATGTTTACTGCTCAGTGTTAATCAACCTGAAATCTAAATTGACCTTTTTATATTTACATTATGTCCCTGGTCGTATTAAAGACGATGCATCATATCTTTCATAACACAAAATTCATGTTTGTTCTTCAATGTAGTGACTTGTTTCCCCACTATGTCGTTCCCACCTACCTCCGAGACCGTCCCTGATACTGAGTTTCACTCAGAAATACTTCACTGTATAGGTGGAGAATGTGTTATGATGAATTTAAGGTCTTGTATGCAGCACTTCATGCGTACAAGAAAAAGTATGTTAATCAGACATACATAATCTTGATTATTAAAATTAAAGTCCCTAATGTCTGAGCTCCTACATATCGGTCCAAGCATAATGGCTTATCCAGACCACTTTGCTCGGCTGCAACACACTACTGCAAACTCTTATCTTCACTTATAGCATTTGTTGTGGCTAACATATGCCTAGTGTACTGAGTATGTAGTTTGTAATTTTGTTATTTGATGTAGACCATGGGATTTTATCTTACCAGCGTTTTACTTATGTTCCGGGCTTATGCTTTGATGCAATTATTAGTATTTCTGAAGTCTGTTTTGACCTTGTGTGTGTTTGTAGGTCTTCTGGAGGAGTTCAGTGATTGGTTGGGGAAAAGTCCGCCATTGCCAGTCCATCTGCTGCGCTTCATGACACACCTGGTGCTGTTCTACCGCAGTCTGGGCATGCAGCTGAAGGTGTGTATCCACACACACTCACACGCACTCTCCCAGAGCCTATTTACACTTTTGCGTCATGTGTGTTGGGTGGATCTGATGACTATTTGATTTGTTTAAAAAAGAAAAGCCAAGTGTAAATGCAACCAAGACACATTTGTGACAGATTGCTATCTGATTGCTCAGACACTTCAGGAGGTGGTTTGAAATGCACTGGAGGCACAGCTGGGCTGAATGTTAATGTATCTGTTTCCTTAAACTGCATATGCAGTTTTTCCTCCATCCCCGAAGAACAACCACAGTAACATAAACGGAGTTCTGTCATTAGTGCAATTAATCACTGACGACAAAGCAAGTGCTGTGTACAGCTGCTCCTGTGGCCTTTTACTCTGTAAAGGGCTGTATTCTTATAAAAGGAATTACTGTGTAGAGCATAATTTTAGGAGAGTCAGGCATCAGTTTGGCATCTGCCTGACATCATCCTTTGATGGAAGAAAGAAATGAATAAAAAGCAACACTGATGCAAATTGCTTTGATGCTGATTTCTGACTGTCTAGCAGAAATGATTTATGTGGCCAGGTGTAAACAGAGTGTGAATATATCTGGAGATTATACAGATATGTGGCAAATTCTGAGTATAAATAAGTTATGTTCCTTATAGAATGAGGTAATGAAGTCAAGGTGTTTTCTACAGGAATATCTCCCTCTATCTCGTCCTACAGGAGGAGGTGTGCGTGGATGTGTTGAAGGCATATATCGCTTTGTTAGTGAAGGAGAAACAAGTGGAGCTGATTGCATTTTATGTCAGTCACCTGCCGGCAGACATCGCTGTTACCCAATATGCCGGATTCCTCGAGGAAGTAACAGAGACAGAGCAACGAAAACGGTGTCTGGAGCTGGCCAGCCAAGCCGGTGAGAAAACTGTAGACATTTATAGATTCACCACATATAGATTTATCCATCCAACTCATGCAACCATTCTGAAATTCATGCATATATTCTTAATTTCATGTGCTCTGTACATCCGTCTAACAATTTATTCATCCAGCCATCCTCTGGTAAGCTGTAAAGAAAGAGTATTTATCTTGTTTGTGTGTTTTCTAGGTTTGGATGTGGCAGCTGTTACTAAGACCGTGGTAGAGGCCGTCAGGGAGAGAGACAGTGAGGAGTTTTCACATCATGACCTAACCCCTGCACTAGACACTGGGACTACGTTGGTACTGCAATCCTCATACACTCTGAATCTGTCTCATTTAGTGGAAATAATTTTGGCTTTAAAATTTGGTTAGTTTCTGCAAGATGTTATATCCCTATAGATTTTGTTAGTGAAACCCCTTGTCCCTAAACCAGAACAATCTATTAAGGATCAGTTAAATTCAAGTCAGTGGATTTAGTGTACAGCCAGATGCAATTCAACATTTCATGGTCTTCAAAACTTCATCATCAGTCTCTCCTTAGGTAATGTAATACAAATTAAACTTATCTAGTGGTGGGGTTCTCTAAAATGTTTGAGAGCTAGGTGTGTACTTCACAATGGTTTGTTTGTAAGGATTTCAGGTCGACTCGCTTTTTTCGGTAGATAATAGAACAAATGTGATTGAACTATTTACGTAGTAATGGAATTTTAACTATTTAGTTATGTCATGTGGGCAAATTAATAGGCAGTTATGTGTAAGCATATAAAATGATTGGAACTGTTCTCTTATAACTCAGTGGTTAGCCTAATAGTTTCAGTTGTTTCTCTCCTAATTCTGTCTCTTTTTACCCTCTATTCCACTAAATAGGAAGATCAACAGAAGATTGATGTCATTGATTGGCTGGTATTTGACCCTGCCCAGCGTGCCGAGGCATTGAAGCAGAGTAACGCCATCATGCGGAAATTCTTGGGTGGGTAGAGCTGAGAACACCTGAGAATAGAAATATTTACCTCTGCACACATAACAGACATATGATCAGCTTTGTCATCTGTGAACAGATTTGAGCGTTACTTTGGTGGATGCATGGTAAACTGGAATTCTTCTGGAAGCCTTCTGACAGCTAGAACTTTTATCTCCTGCTGTTCCATTATATCTGTATGGAAGTGTTGAGATCCTGCCAGATTCATAAGGCAACTCATGTTGTGTCAGAAATCCCACTCATTTTGATATTTCCCGTGGCAGTGTAACTTTTGTGATATCACTGTCTCTCAAAATGAGACACAAATCTTAAAATACTTCAGTAATTGTCCCTATTTTCATCAGTGTCTATTCTATAATTTTGCTACATAGAACATTAACAGATCTGCATATATTAAGTCATTTCCCCATTGTAGGGAAGTGTAGCGTGAATACAAGCTAATGACTTTCTTCTAGCAAGTCAAATAAAGATGAAAGAGGTAGATTTAAGTAGATTTACTTGTGTAGACTTGTGTGTCAGACTGGATCTCCTCAATTCTGCGTGAATGATGAATTAATTCTGATTCAGTCTCTCCTTGATTGACTATAGAATAAAGCTGTTTTGCAGCCATTTTATAATATATAAAATATAAGATCTATACACTTAACAAAGATTTTACAGAAGATAAATTCTGAAAGCAAAGAGAGCATAAATGTATCCCAGAAGCCTAGAATGTCTTTTCAGTGGGTCCTTCATTATTTAACAGTAGTATTGCACTGGGGATTAGAGTTTTTGTCTGTTTCAGTACCTTTGTTCTTTAATTTTATCACTCTTATCACAGCATTGTTTCTGATCTAGCATCTGATTCCTCTGTCTTTCAGCCTCTAAGAAGCATGATGCTGCCAAGATGGTTTTTGCCAAAGTTCCTGAAGATTCCATGAGGGAAATTTATCGCCAGTGGGAGGATCAAGGCATGAACGTGGCCCTTCCGGCTGAGGAGGAGAACGCCATTCGTGAACATCTCTGTATCCGAGCATACCTGGTGAGAAGCCCTGTCTCTCTCTTCACTAACTGGCCTTTTAGTGTCAACAAAATCTAATAATAGCGATCAGTGTTGATTAAGGAGGAAATGTTGACGATTATAAGTCTAAATAAGTCCAATAAAAATAAAAATCTATAGATAAAAACTCAATATGAAATACACTATGCTATGTGCACAAATACTGGGTATAAATGCTATAGATAAGTAACTTAATTAAGTGAATTTCTAATGACACAGATGGTAGTTCAGAGTACGTTATTGGACGTAGTATATAAGTAAGACCCTTTAAATATACATTGATCAGCCATAATATTAAAATCACCTGCCCAATATTATGTAGGTCCCGCTCATGCCAAAACAGCTCTGATCCGTTGAGGCATGGACTCCACAAGGTGTGCTGTGGGATCTGGAACCAGTGTGTTATGTCCTGGCAGCAAATCATTTAAGCAGCAAATCCTTTAAGTACTATAAGCTGCAAGGTAGCGCCTCCATGGACTAGTTTGTCCAGTACATCCCACAGATGCTCGATTGGATTGAGATCTGGGGAATTTGGAGTCTAAGTCAACACTATGAACTTTTTGTCTTGTTGTTCTTCCTATAGTGTATTCTGGTGCCATCTTTTCCCCTGGCCGTCCATGTGGTGTAAAAAGAAAATGTAATTCATCAAACCAGGCCACCTCCTATGCTCCATGGTCCAGTTCTGATGCTCACATGTCCATTGTAGGTGTTTTCAGCGGTCAACAGAGGTCAGCATGGGCTCTCTGACTGGTCTGCAGCTACATAGCCTGTACTCACAAAGCTGCAATGCACTGTGTGTTGCTATCATAACCAGCACATTTTTCAGGACTTTGTGCTGTGGTAGCTCTTCAGGGGGGCCTTGGACCACTTTTGGTAGCTACTAACCACTGCATACCAGGAACACCTACAGCACATACCGTTTTGGAGACATTCTGACCCAGTGTTCTGGCCATCACAATGTGACCCTTGTCAGAATTGCTCAGATCCTTTCGCTTGGCCATTTTCCTGCTTCCAACACATCAACTTCAAGAACTGACTGTTCACTTGGCTAATATGTCATCCCTTGACAGGTGCCATTGTATGAAGTTAATGAATATTATTCACCTCTCAGTGGTTTTAATGTTGTGATCTGGTCGGTGTGTTTTTAATGTGACTGATCAGTGTTATTTGTGTGTGCGTGCGTGCGTGCGTGCGTGCGTGCGTGTGTGCGTGCGCGTGCGTGTGTGTGTGCGTGCGTGTGTGCACGTGTGCGCATGTGCTTTAACAGGAAGCTCATGAGGCCTTTAATGAGTGGTTCAGGCACATGAACTCTCCTCCAGTAAAGCCCACAATGCCCGCCCAGGCCAAGTTCACAGAGAAGGTAGCCTATGAGATGAAGGAGAAAGAGTACAAGGTCAGGACCTGCACCATCTTTTGTGTTTTGTGTTTACTGTGTATAATGTACTCACTGGTACTCTTGACTCAATGTTGGATAGTGTTAACTAGAAATACCGCTTTATGGCACAAGTTGCATTTACTTGATAATGAAAAACTATTATTTTGATTGAGCTGTTCTTGGTTTTCCATGTTTTAAGTGATTGAATGTGTTTAAAATGTTTGCAAAGCCTTACGTGTTCATTTTTTTGTCTCACTGTTATGTACTTGTGTATTCACTCGCAGATGGAATATGAGAACTGGCAGGGCCGGCTGGATGCTCTGACAGAGGAGGTGAAGGAAAGGATCTATAATGTCCTGTTGTTTGTAGATGGAGGCTGGATGGTAGATGTCAGAGAGGTAAGATATACACCGTCCATACACAGTTGTCTGCTAGTAAGAGTTCACTGACTGACAGATGAAACTCTGCGGATGCAGTATTCCTGAGCATGTTTGAAATCAAGGCTCTGCTTCAGCTCAGATCTGAGTGTCATAAGGAGTGAATAAACTCTGAGCCCTGATGTGAAGAAGAGCTTTACTGTTAATGTGTAAATTCTCAGCAAGTGTATGTGTGTTCTTTCTCAGGATGCCGAGGAAGACTCTGAGCGCTCTATCCAGATGAGTCTGCTGCGGCGTTTATGTTTGCCGATGATGACGTTTCTGCTGCTAACAGTTCTGCAGCGGACGGAGCGGCACCAGGAAAGCCTCCGCCTTGCTGACATCATCGCTTCGGATCAACACCGGCTGTATGAGGTCAGTCTCCGTTTTCTCCCCCCCCTCCTCATGATTCCTCTCTTCTACACTCATATTGTCTTGGCCTAGCTTTTTACCAACCCTCTAACTTTAAATACTGACTTTAGTGTAGTCAAGCTAAGGAGGCTGATGAAAGGAATAAAGCTGCATTTCAGCCAGTCATGATGAGCCATACTGTTCTCTGTCTGAATGAGCAAAAATCCAAACTTTATGATGCAGTTTAGAATATCTGCCTAATAACATTTGAACATGTTAAAATAAATTACAATACTCTTTTTCTTAAAAGGATAAAACTTGGAAAACAAAAGTAGTTCATGTGCTAAAACAGATCATTATTTTATAAATAATGTTTTTTATTGTGCATTCCGGGTTAATATCAATCAGACTTTACTTGTGTTGTTTTTATTATTAAAAATTACGTAATATAGGTAGCTCACAAAATAAATTTTATGATTTTTGCCAAAAAAAAAAGTTTTTTTTCAAAAGTGAATAACTTCTCATTTTATGTCAGAATATGACTGAACCAAACGTATCTGTGATTATACAAGCAACAGAGCGACCAGCTGCCATTCTTTTTTAATGAGAGTTGGCGATTTACAATGACAAGTAACTGTTATGTCAGTAACTAGGTGGAACAAAAGTAGGCTAGAGGTCTGTTTTATGCAAATGTTGGCTTCCAGATTCCTCAGATCTTAGTCCTATTGAGCTTTTGTGGGATGTGCTGACAGCTCACATAAATGCAACTGCTTAGCTAAGTGGCTAACAGGCTGCTTCGTATTTCTATTAGTAAGAAAGTGATTATGACGCTGTACTTTTGCAAGAAAAAAAGTACATGGGGTTTTTTTTTTCTTCATTCATAGAGAATTAGAGAATTCATTAGAGAAACATTTTTGCGGCAGGTGAGACAACAAGGCTCTTACCAAAGCTGGCCTGAAGGTGCTTACTTAGATTTTAAGTTGTATTTTGGGAATTTTCAAAAAATTTAACACATTAGTAAGTGGTTGAGTGGAAAATATGAATTACTCTAACTATTGAATTGGGGAACTTTGAGATTCACAACTTCATACACCAGATGCTAACAAATTGATTCCATTTGAGGTGAAGGGGACTGTACAGATTCGTATTATTTATCATTTAAAGCAGTGGTTCCCAAACTTTCTCTGCAGGGCCCCCCTTTTTTTAGATAGGAACATTACTGAGCCCCCCCATTCAAACTACACAGGTTCAGATTCAAACTTTAATCCAAGTTTAATGCATTGGTGCGCCCCTCTGCAATACCTCTGCACCCCCCCAGTTTGGGAACCACTGATTTAAAGAATAGCAAATCTTTTTTTTTTCTGATTCATGCTTACAACTGTTATAATCCAGCTAATCAGGAAGTCTCTCTTTCTCTTTAGCTCACTCAAAGTGTGTGTGTGTGTGTCTGTGTGTGTGTTTGCACCCTTGCAATAGGTGTTCTCTAAGGACGAGCTGCAAAAGTTTCTTCAGAAGATGAGGGAGTCGTCTCTGCTGTTGTTGGATAAAGGACTGGATCCTCTCGGCTATGAGCTCCAATCCTAAACTCTCAGTCTCTCTCTCTTTCTCTCTCTCTCTCTCTCTCTCTCTCTCTCTCTCTCTCTCTCTCTCTCCCCTTCTAATGACACTTAAAATATTGAGATGTTTACTATTTTGTATTTGAATAAAGATTTGTGAATTGTTTGAGAGCTTGTGTGAATGTCTTTGTAGAAATGAATTTGAAACAAAATGCTATTTATTCTGTGCATTCATGTCAGTGAGTTCCTGCTAGAAAGAAAGTGGGAGGCTGCACACTTGGTATTTTTTTTGCTGGTGTTGTTCTTATCAGCCATTCATGTACTTTTTATCAGCCATTCGAGGGTCTGTATGATACCAGTGGTGTTTATGTAAGTAGTTTTAGAGCACAGTTACTCTAAAGGGCAAGAAGGCCTAAATTAAACTGGCCTGGTTTTACACACAATGGCGTAACACTAATTTATATTCTGCTAGTTTGATGAAATGGACCTTTTTTGTTATTTCATTATCTCAAATGAAAAAAATGTAAGATTTTTATACTAATTTCCAGATCTTACGGTGGTGGTTTTTCATAGTGAAGAAAAAAAAAATCTTTTAATCCTGGTGTTTTCATCGGTGGTAGAAATACCAAGAATGACCTTTTATACTGCATATAATGAGACAAAAAGATATTCATTGGCAATATTTTACCAAGAAAAATGGAAAGAGTTAATGATTTTTAAAAGTTGCACATGGAAATATTTTTTCCATAGTGAAGCATAAATGACTGAAGGAAAATATCTGAAAAGATTTTCAGATTTTCAAAAATCTATTTTTTTTTTTTTTTTTTGGGGGGGGGGGGGGGCGGTGAGGTGGCAGCGCGCCGGGGCCCCCCTGTGGAGGGTAGCGTGTCCTGACGTCAGGAGTGTGCGCCGGAGTGAAAGTTGTCTATGAGAGGAGTGGAGTGAAAAACCGGCTCCACCGAGGAGAAACATGAGCTGAGACCAGAGAGGACTGGAGTTAGGAGTGGGCTGGACATCTGGAGGACCCCTCATCAGCACGCCTGGTCCTGAATCTCCTCTGAAAGAGCTGAAGGTGAGTTTTCACCATGTCTGCCGGCCTGTTAGAGAACAGCCGCATCGCCTCCGGACTGCTGGTGAATCTCCTGTCCTCCATCTGTATCGTCTTCCTCAACAAATGGATCTACGTGCACTACGGCTTCCCCAACATGACCCTGACTCTGGTCCACTTCGTGGTGACCTGGCTTGGTCTGTTTCTGTGCCACAAGATGGACATATTCTCTCCCAAAAACCTCAGACCCACCAAAATCATCCTGCTGGCTCTCAGCTTCTGTGGCTTCGTCGCCTTCACCAACCTGTCCCTACAGAACAACACCATCGGGACCTACCAGCTGGCCAAGGCCATGACCACCCCTGTCATCATCATCATCCAGACCGTCTACTACAGAAAAACCTTCTCCATGAAGATCAAACTCACTCTGGTAAGTGGCTGCCCTGAATTAATCAGTGAGTCCTTCTGGGTTAAACTTCACAGGACACCTCTGCTCTGTCCACACTGACCAAGGTTCATGCTAGGACACAAGCTGGATTTCTGTTGTTTTTCACATCTACAGTCCCTGATCACTTTAACAGAAACCCTTTCCCTTGTGGACCCACCTTGCTTAGTTAAAGTTTTGTCTTGAGGGGCCAAAAAATGCTGTACTTGTGCTTGTTGGGGATCGAGGGCCAAAAATACAAAACCGTGCTTTAAAAAAATCAAGAATAAAAACGCGTTTTCCAGCACTGTACAAATATAGAATACAATAATAAAATGAATTGTTTTTTCCCCTGAGGAGTGTTTTTTTTTTTTTCTTATTTTCAAACCATCCTTTTCTTAGGCATCTTTTAACCCTTCATCAAAGGTCAGTTTCCGACCACAGAGCCACTCTTGGCTGGGTATTTTTGGTTGGTGGACCACTGTGTAGAACAGTGAGTGTGTGTGGTGCTGATACACTTGTATCAGACACAAGCATATCTCTAGCATTTGTCTGACCTTCCCTGCATTTGGAAGGTTGTGAGGTTGAATCCCAGGATGCCAGTGGTACCAGAGGTACCCTTGAGCAAGGTACCGTCCCTACACACTGCTCCCCGGGCACCATGTTCCTGGCTGCTCGTTGCTTCACTTGGTGAATGGGTTAAATGCAGAGAAAGAATTTCACACTGTTCACACTGTGTGCTGTGGTGTGTTCGCACATGACAAATGGACACTTTACAGTTTACACTTTAATTTGTGTTCCTGCTGTGCTGTGAGTGATCCACCACTCAAAGCCGGCCAACAGCAATTCTGTGGTCTGAAACTGACCAGTGATAAACGGGGTGGAGAGTACCTGAGAACAGACGGGCTACCACCTGTAATTGTACACCTATGTAGTGGATCTATAAGGTGGACGGTTTTAATAGTGTGGTGAGTGGAACTTTACCAGTGAAGTGGACTGAGAGGCATGTTTAATCGTTTAATATGTGTTTGTCCTTTAACAGGTACCAATCACTCTAGGGGTCATACTGAACTCTTATTACGATGTGAAGTTTAATTTGCTGGGGATTGTCTTCGCCACACTGGGAGTTTTTGTTACTTCGCTATACCAAGTGGTAAGTAGTACATTAAAAAAAGAATTATAGTAAGACCACATGATGAAGTGTGACTGTTATAATCTTGTGGTGAAGCATCACTTTTTTGGGGTCATCCGCACACCCCTCAAACACCCTTTTCTCTCTCATCCTGTCTGGCAAAAGGCTCCTTAGCGTACGGGCCTCCACTGCTAGAATGGGAAACAGTTTCTTCTCTCAGCCCATTAGACTTATCAGTCAGAACTGAAACATATACTACCCACCCACATACACACACACACACACACACACAAACACACCCCTGAACTGAACTACTTCCTTCTTGCAATCCATATACACACTTTACTGTTCTGCCTTAAACAAACAAATTACACCCCAGCTGCTACTGTAAATACCCCTTTATTTATTAAATACTGCACATCCTCTGTCCTGTTGCTGCTATAATTTGCACAGTTATTATTTATCGCTTCCTGTCTCTATTCTGCGTTTTTGCACACCTAACGACTCCCCTGCTAAAATAGTGTTTGTCATAATATTGTATTCATTCAAACATTGTCTGCTCTAAATGTTGTCTTGTCCTGTTGTTTTGTTACTCTTTTAGGTTTTTTCTTGCACTCTCTCTCCAGCTTTCTATGCACTCTCCATATTTTGTCCTGTCGTGCACTTATGTAGTCTGTGGTGTTCTATTTTTGTTCTTGTATTGGACCATACTCCTGGAGGAACAGTGTTGCGTTTCACTGTGTACTGTGTGTATAGTTCAAATGACAATACGCCTGCTTGAGTTTTGACTTGACTTGACTTAATGATTAACATGGATTGCACTTCTCCGCAGGGCCATGCATGAGGTACGCTAGTGAACTGTGTTCCTACTGCTGTTGAGAAGCCTTTATAGATTACCTTAGTGTTTATCTAACTTTGTGTGCAGACCTTCAGTCTTGAATCAGCCGGGGAATTAGTTGGGTAAGTGATATGATTAGGCCTTTAGGGAGTCTAAAGTATTCTCATGTTCTCTGTGATTTATGTTATAGTGCTTGCTAATGGAGCTGACGATTATTTCTATAGTCAATTAATCTATTATTAAAATTAATCTTTTATCTAAACTTACGTCTTACTTTTTTAACAATATAACTTGTCATAATAGAACTTATGTCTTAATTTTTTAAACAATAGAAGCCACGTCATGCACTACACTGTTGTGTACTGCAGTCTGTCAGAATGTCCATATTTATCTGGAATGCACAGTTCTGCTCCTGGACGTCTACCACCCTGGAGAGTTCAGATCCAGCACGCCCGGTTCTAATATATAGATACCTCTGAAGGACTTCATTATGTGGATCAAGGGTTAGAGCTAAATTCTGTAGAGTTTTAGATCTCCAAGACCAAGTCTGGCCACACCTGTTATAGAGTGGTTATTAGTGTTAAATCCCTCTTTTTAAAACAAAACAATCGAAGCCAGATTCCACCCCCCCCCCCCCTTCCCCATGTGGATCATATGAACACTGTAGAAACTTTTTAAATAAAAGAATGTCATGTCATATCCCCCACACATCTGTCACAATGACTGATCATGTGAACGCTAATGAAATTGATAGAGAACTTTTAAATGAAACAATAGAACCCATATCGCCCATATACTTTTAGTAGTGTACTACAATCTGTCAGAATGACTGGGTGGGCCATATGACCATTATAGAGCACATTTTAAATGAAACGGTGACCCCTTTTCATACTTCCTTCCTTAACACAGAAAACTATAGTAGATAACCCATAGTAAACTATAGTAGATAAAAAAATGTGTATTTTTACACAATTATTAAGGAACTCCTATTTGCACAAAAGACATTTGTTTGGTGAAGCAGTTTTCATTTTCAGAGAGAAGCTCAACGAGGTCTGCATTCTAAGTACAGGCTACTGATGAGTGTTGTTTCAGCATTAGATGGACGAGTTGTTGACTGATTATTTTGCTTGTTTTGTATAATATTGTTGGTCCTGGGTGTGGATTTGAATTGGTATGAGGAACAGAACAGGAAGAACTAATATCATTAAGAGTAAAAACACACGAGAGTCATGTCTTATTCATGATGAGCACCTTAACTGACCTACCCCCGTGTCCACGAACACCTTCTTTCGTAGCAGCTTTTGTGAAGTTGGACAAGCTTGCAGAACGTTGGTGAAAAATCCCATTGAGTCTGAGGAGAAATTAGGTTTTGTCAAAGTACCTACTTTTAAAGTGCACCATTAACTTAACTTGACTTTTATCTTGTATGCCTCACACCAGTGGCTGATGAAGAATGGAGACGGGGGAGAATGTATCAGGGGAGCATGGGCAGTTCAGTTCTGTGCCTCATTGTGTGATAACCGGTCCTGTTTTCTGTAACTTTTCTCCTCTGTCCCTGTTTCAGTGGGTGGGTGCGAAGCAGCATGAGCTACAGGTGAACTCCATGCAGCTTCTGTATTATCAGGCCCCAATGTCCTCCGCTTTCCTCCTCATGATCGTCCCGTTCTTCGAGCCACTCACTGGAGAGGGGGGCATCTTTGGCCCCTGGTCCATACAGGCCGTGGTGAGTGAGCGAGTGAGTGTGTGTGTGAGTGCTCCTCTGTTTGGCTGGGCAGACACACCTCTGCTCACCTAGCCACAGGAATTTCCTGAAAACACACACACACACACACACACACACACACACACACACACACACACACACACACACACACACACACACAC
>JBBPCZ010009315.1:0-15208 GCA_037974445.1 Brycinus macrolepidotus
TCTGCCTGGTTGGCATGGCGACATATTAGGCTGGTGAGGTTTGAAGGCACTGGAGTGAAAGAGGCCAACTCCGATAAACTCTCTCTCTCTCTCTCGCTCTCTCTTTCTCTCTCGCTCTCTCTCTCGCTCTCTTTCTCCCTCTCTTTCTCTCTCTCTCTCTCTCTTTCTCCCTCTCTCTCTCTCTCTCTCTCCCCTGCTTGGCTTCCCAGTGCATTCCAGTAGTTCCAGTCTGTGCTCATCTATTGTATTCACTCAGTCATATATTACTGCTCCTTTTCCCCTCTCTCCCCAGTACGCACCCAGCTTGCGTCTGTTATTCGGGGCCTCCGTGTAAACCACCTTGATAAAAGCAACTGAAAATTTATGAGCAGTTTAGAAAAACTGTTGTCCAGCGAAGTCCATCCTGGAACTTGTGTAACACAGGCTTTACTTTGTGGCCTCTTTTCCTTTTGCCTTGGTGTACAACTATCGTTAAAACATTTCTGATCAGTTTAGTGTAAAATTACTCCTGTCATCCTTCACGGTTCCGGTCTAATACAAGCTCTGTAATGAAGCACAGTCAGAGGAAAACCCATCCAGATTAAACCTGCGGCCACTTTGTGTGTATGTGGAAAATAAATTGAATTTGTGGTTTTCCTCTCGTTTGCTTGCAGGTGAACATCTTGCTGCCGATTTCCTTCGTGTTGGCGTGTCTGTTCCTCATCGTGGTGTCCATCTGGAAGACCCCTGCTGAGTGTGGGATCGGCTTTGGGATCATCATCACCGGCGTTCCCGTGTACTTTTTTGGGGTGTGGTGGGAGAACAAGCCCAAATGGCTCCTGCAGATCATCTGTGAGTGCAACTGATTCATATACGTATTTCACATGATCATTTTTAATTCTCTATCTACATCCCTCTTAATGGCATGCTTAGTCTTAAAAATATGGTTTGGTCCAAAATTCATGCTTTGAAAAAAAAAAAAAGAATACAATAAACACCATAATGAAATAAAATAAATAACAAAGAATACAATAGACTAGAATTCATTTCTGCGAGAAAATGCAAAATGCTCACAGAAGCTTAATCTGTCACATTACTGCACTTTACTGTCCTTCAGGCTCAATACGAATGCATTTTTCTCCAAGAACAGTTAAGATTCAGCCTCAGATTGACTAACTGAACTGGCTGGCAACTTGCTGGGTTAATAGCAGTGCTTAAAAAACGTTCACGGGCTGATCATTTTTTGATAAACACGTCTTTCTCTTCATAATTGACCTGAGCTTTAGTGTCTTAAAGGCTGTTTATGAATCTGCTGTCTGTGTAGCTCTCGCCAGACTGATTGTCTCTTTTTGTGTGGTGTAGCCGGCAAAGTGAGTTGATATTACAGTGCTCGCTCAGAGACTCTCTCTCTCCTGTACACTGTTATGGCAACTCACCCCTCCGCTTTCTTTCCGCATATATTACAGAGGCGACTCGACCACAAAAATCGAATCTTTAAGCGATTTATACTCGGCCCCTGATCATTCGATCGATAAGCTATATACAAGCGCAATGTACGGTGGGGTCTAAAGCACATGTCACTGGAACCGTGTCAAGTTTTGAAATGTCCTCGAAGGAGAAGCGGTCCCAAAATTCACTTATAATAAGAAGAATAATAATAAAACTTAGAACAATAGAACAATAGTGTGATAGAATAGGTCTAAAAGATTTGCTTCAAGACCGTTGCTACTGTTTTTAGCTATGCTACACATACTGTTGTCTAACATACAGTATTAAAAACCACTTGAGAAAGTGTATTTAAGATTGCTAGGGATGCATATGGATGAGCAGTACTAAACTGGTTCCAGTTCCTGACTGGTCTGTACTGAAATATGGATAATCTCCTGGACGTTTGGAGATCTCAGGACAGTTTACCTTCTTATTTCTCCAGAAAAGTCATAGTAAAATAAGTACTGAATATTTTCATGTCTTTCCATGGCACGTCTTTATTTTCTGTACCAAATTATGGAGAGTAGGATCAACAAGTATCAATATCGATAAATGCACCTTGTATCTCCAGATCAAATAAATAATCAACTTCAGACACCAAACGCAATTAGCTACATTCGAAAAACTTGAAAATTGATTTGTGGACGAACTGATGTACTGTATAATTGTAACGGATCAGTCCTGTTGATGTTTTTGAGTAAGCTAGATGTTCTGCTCTTCTCCTTGCAGTTTCAGTCACGGCCACTTTTCAGAAGCTGATGGAGGTGGTGCCTCAGGAATCCTGAAGACCAACCCGACAGAAGCCCTCCTTTTGCGCACAAAAGAAAAAGACTGTTTATTTCCTCCCTATTAACCTCCCCCTACCTCTGCCAAGCAGATAGAAACCCGTGGCTAGGACACGACCCTATAGCTGCTCACCCTCGTCCGAGACGCTGAAATGGGGAACGAAGAGTTCAGCAGGTTCCTGGAACCAGGGTCTGCCAGGAGTCTACTTCTTTTTTCTATTTTTTGTTTGTTGTTTTGCAACCTCGAGAAGTCTCAGTCCGTTTTTAATTCATACCATTAATTTGACCATCTTTTATTTTGTCATTCCTGTAGTTAATTTTATGACCTCTGATTCTGATGTGATGCTGTGTTCAGAATCGCTCCCTGTTCGAGAAATAGAGATTTAGTTTGTTTGTAAATGTAAATGATTCATTCATTCCAAAGTCGTTTTCCAGTCAGTAGTGAACACTATGTCGTGAGCAGTGAATAGTCGGTCACTTAACCAGTGACACACTCCAAAAACAGGGCATTTCATTATGGAGTGCTGCAGTAAGACGATATATCAAATCACAAAATCCCAACAAAGCTGTGGATCTTGAGATGGAAACAGTGGAAGCATCACTCAATAGTTCTGCTTTCCACATATTTTTGTAGTTTATCACTTTTATGTACACTTTAATGTACATAAGGCAGTGTGTGATGGGCCGTGAGTGGTTCATCATTGTCTGTTTTCGATTGAGACATCGTTTTCTCACATCTTCAACTGAACGTTGTTGTTCTGCAAAACAACCCAAATTAACAAGAACTGAAATTCAACAGCGTAATCAGTAAACTCATTCTCCAGCCAGTCTACACCTGATGTCCCAGAATCAATGTGCTGTGCCTTTTCTATCCATGTAGTTTACATTACTTTAACGTTTTAACTTCTAGAGACTTCTAGAGACTCAGCTTTTCTGAAAGACAGAAGCTGAGGATTTGGTCAGTTCATTTTCAGTCCCAGGGCTTATGCCTTTACATTCAGGCTCTCATGCACTTGCTATGTACTGTATCATCATATTAATGCAGTACATATAAAAACCTCAGACCCACGACAGGGACCGCCTCCATAGCCTGGCCGTACCTCATTGAACATTTATAAAATGTTACATTTGGAGAGTCTGATGTTTTATAAATGCCTGAGCATGACTATAGTTACCCGGGGTCCAGTGCATGAATGGACCCCATGAATGCACAAATGAAGTGTTTCTCATTGAGTTAGAGGGATTTCCATTACACCCATTCATAAATATCTCTTTAACATCTGTTTTATGAGCTTTGCGACGAATCACAAACCTTTTCATAGCCAGACAATACAGGATCACTACAGCAGAAAGTGTGTTTATTAAGGCTCATGTAATTAGTGACCATGGTGATACTCAAAAAGATGCAGTTATTGACGTTGTAGAGAACACTCCTACTCTGAAATAATCCATGCTCAGGCATTTTTGTGTTTTCAGTATGTGCAGCCAGGATTATTATTCCATAATTATGCAGAAAACATCAAATATACTTAAACCATGCTGGGCCCAGCACTGAGCCCTGAGGCACGCCAAACAGTTGAAAGTAGACCACGGGTGCCTGGAGGGCCGATGTCCAGCACAGTTTGGTGGTTCCTCTCTTCAAACACACTAAACTGGTAATTAACAGATGTGAACCAGGTGTGTCACCTAACTGTGCTGGACACCAAGAAATCCAGGATCGGATTTGGGCACCCCTGATATAGTCAAAGATCTTTCTTTCACTCCTCAACGAAATGTCTTGGGATATTCAAAATGATGTAAAAACGTTAAAGTTACTCAATCTAAACCTTAATCTAAATTTTTTTTTAGTGCTGATCTGTTTTGATTAGCAAAAGCTGAAGCTTCCAGTGCCTCAGTTTTGACGACTGACAGAATTAAGATAATTGATGTGGTGTGTGTGTGTGTGTGTGTGTGTGTGTGTGTGTGTGTGTGTGTGGCATTGTGAGTAAGGTTCAGACAGTGAGTATTTTACCTAATTAAGTCGTCCCAGTGGAGTTTTTATTTGTCCAGTAGGTGGCACTGTATCTCGGAGCCATTGACTATAATGGATTTTTTCAAAAGATCTGTTGGGATTTGACACAAATGACCATTTTCTTTGCGTTTTATTACATAAGTGATAGGTTCTGAGACCATTTTTTTCTCCTGATGGACAACAACTCCACTGGACGGTTTAAAGTGGTTGAGCAGAAGTTCTCATATTGGGCTTACAAAGTGGCAGCATTTTACCTGTGAAGCAGCCACTGGATTTTGATGTTTGTGATAAAATGGGAGTGATGCGACTGATGTTCTTTATTTGTGTGTGTGTGTGTGTGTGTGTGTGTGTGTGTGTGATGGATCATTGTGGAGGCAGGGTGAGTTGTGCTGGTGATGTTTTCTACTTACTGTACTTCTGACTGATGAGCGGATGAGGCAAGGAGTGTGTGGTTGATCTGTATGCAGGGTGTGTGTTGCTGCATGACATAAGATAAAAGAACCATGTGGTGTGTAAGGGTCGGGGTCGGGGGGGGGGGTTAGGGGTTGAGGAAGTCATGAAATATGAGTAGACCATTTTAGTTTGTATGTTTGTTTGTTTGTTTGCGAAGGCAGTGTAGTGAGTTTACTGTTATACTGTCCTCCTACCATAGACGTTAAAGGACTTTTGAAGTGCGATGTAGAGACTGACTCTTCTGAATGCTAGCGGGGACAAACGCGTCCCGTCTCTCTGAGGTCGTCTGTGTATGAACCGTATAGCCATTTAACTAACACTCCAGCTAACCCGGCTACAGTCACTAATCTAGTACTGTAGAGTTACTGATGTATTTATTTATTTGTAGGGACTTAGCTAGTGCTCTAATATTTTTACAGGGCATTTTTGAAAGTGTTTCAGCAATGAATTGTTGTTATTGTTATTATTTTTAGTGGTTATTTTCATTTTTACCCATTTCAAAATCATTACTGCCCTTTTGTGTTGAGTTTTTAGTTGGTTTTAGATAAAAAAAAAACTGTCTCTCTGCTGTGTTTTATATGAAGGATGTTTCCACTGACGGGTAATGTTTGTCTCTGTGAACTTCTACTGATACTTGTCATGTGACCTTACATTCTGACCCGAGTCTGCCCTAAGATCAGCGACTGCTTTCCTGATCTCTTACCCTGAATGAGTGGAAACGATACACTCGGCATCTTCTAAACTGCCGTCGTTTGAATGGACCGTTCACTTTTGAACTGAAAGGCTTTGAATGACGTCAAGCTAAAACAGCCACAATTGCAAGAGTAAAGATGCATCAGTTCATCATCGGTGCACTGAGCTGAAGATCATGGATGTTCTGTTATCATATTATACCTTAAAATATTACTTTATAATAAATATGCACCAATTTTGTTGACGTGAGTAAAATTTACAAGCCATTTTCCAATTTGAAAATCCCAGGCGAAACCTACCATATTGCTTTCATTGTTTGTATAGTCTATATTCCAGTACTATGCAAGGAGTAAGAATGAAACTAATTGAATTGTGGTGAAATTTGAGGTTTCATAACTGAATCGTTTACTTACGTTTCTTTAACCATTCCCAAATCTTTCCACAACATTCCCAAACCTTTCCTCAGGCATTCACGTAAAGTTCCCTAATCTTTCGCAAACCTTTGTCAAACATTCCCAAATCCCTTCTAATAATTTCAAAACCTTTCCTTAACCATCCACACACCATTCCCTAATCATTCCAAAACCTTTGCCTAACATTCCCAAACCTTTCCCCAACCATTCACTTCTCAAATCATTCTAAAACCTTTGCCTGACATTCCCAAACTTCTCCAACCATTCCTAAACCTTTCTTTATCCACTCCAAACTCCTCTACCCATTCCCAGACCTAATCAAATCAAATTACTGTGGGGTCACAATCCTTAAAACGTCGGAAAATAGGATATACGTCCTGTAGGTAAGCTGTTTTGGTTACCTTGGACTTGAGGTTAAGTGAGTTTTGGTCACAAGTTCATAACAACTGACCAAGAAATGCTGCTTTAACACGGCAGATCTCGTCCTGCTGTTTTCAGTATGTGGTGAAATACACCTCCATGCGCGCAAGTCCTCCAGAATTTGAGGTTCCTACTCTGAGCTCGGGGCAGACTCGGTGTTTAATAACACCCTCATTGGTTTGGCTCAGCTTCAGTCTGTTACTTGTGCTGTGTAATCTGCGACCATTGCAATCCAGCTGTCCTCAGATGTGTGTTAAACTCAGTGATGTCCTCGCTCTTGAGATGCTGTCTTCCCTAAAATGAAATTGTTCCTCAGTTGGCGGACCAATCAGCTGTGTATGTGTCAAATCTACCGTACTGTCGGCATGTACCTTGCGCCATGTCCTTGTGAGACGTCTACTGCAGATCTTTCTCTTTTTTTTTCAAAAATAAAAGAATTCAAATCCTCAAGTGTTTCCACTTTGTGCATGAATTATGCTTTTGTCTGTAGGATCTTGGCAAAAACAGTGGCTTAGTACTTGACAGTAATCTTGGCTTAAATCATAAAATGCCCCAGTGAACTAATTAAAAAAGTGACCTACTGCAACAAAGCAAATAATTTCTAGGCTCAAGTTAGTGGAGTTGCTGCATAGTCATGAGTTGAAATTACGAAGCCCTGCTCAGAGTAAAGAGTAGTCAGTGCACCCTTGCAGTAAGATGATATGGGCATGTGTAGACAGGATTATTTTTTCATGAAAATTATTGGCGGCTCCTGCCATATCTCTCAAGGGGGGGTGCAACTGTTGCAATGATGGCTAAAGTGACATGTTCAATGGATAAACTAACAGCTAACTTTACATCATCACATTGCAATGAACTATTTGTTTTTTTTCTGGTCACCTCATGTAGAAATATCAGCAGTTACCACTAGATGGCAACATAACAGATTTCTCCTTAAGCTACACCAAGCTATGTATTATGAGAGTGTTAGTGAGAGACCACCCATTCAGGTTGCATTGCAGTGTCAGCAGTTTGAAAGAAATATCTTTAACACTAGACTAAATTGCATGAAAAGGGGTGAAACTTCCCAGAAAACGATGGACGTTGATGGGGCTATGATATTCAAAGGCAGGACAAACTATCTGGAACCATCCCAGTTAGCGTAACTGTGGTAGAACAGGACAGAAATAGTACCTCCCTTTCCCTCTTTCGAGATGTGCTCTAAACAATAAATCACCCCTGTAAAAAAAAATGCAGTGGACAACAAATGCAAATGTAAAACTGCATTCCCAGTCTTTGCCTAAGTTTTCCACACCTCTCTCTAATCATTCCCAAACCTTTGCCTAATATAAAATAGCAAAAGTCATGCTGGGCCTGGTGCTAAGCCCTGAGGCACACAATGGTAAACATATTCCATGTTCTTTCATTCACTACTGTGAAATGTCTCACTGTAATATTAAAAAATGATGCCACTTTCACCTAAATTGTAAAGATTTCTTAAACAAACCTCTGGCCCCATTTAGAGCAGAGTGCTCAGTGTTTATATATTATGGGGTTGAGTTCTGCTGTGTCCCTGCTTGGAGTGTAACCAGCTTTCAGGAACTAAATGTACATTGTAGAACTTTCTCAGAAAGCAATGAAAGTGTCTGGCCTTCGAGGGAAAGCCAGGCAGATTTACGACACTTCAGTGGAATTGTTGGTGCATGTTGCCCCTGTTTGTGTGGTGCTAATTAGCAACAGAGTTGTGTTAATCTGTGTCCCTGGAAATCCTGTCAAGACAAACAGCCGTGGTATTCTGAAACAGGAATCAACGACAGATTGGAACCCAGCCGGCACAAACAGCACCTCATGGTTAATGTTCCTCCACTGTCAGCACTTGTTCAGTCCTGCAGGGCAATAATTTAATTCTTTTTGGTTCTGTTTTATTGATACAGTGCTTTTTGTCCCAATGTTGTCCTAAAGCAGCTGGACAGAAAAGTGGGTACAGCCTCCCTAATCAGCATTGCTGAGGGAGAAAGTGCAGGCACAGAACTCCTGAAGGGGAAGAACCACTAATACCCATTTTCCACCCATTCCTTGAGGAACCACCGGTGTGGTTAGGATATGAGTAGGACAAGATTATAGAGGAGTAAACAGGGACTCTGGGATCACATGGAGGAAATGTTTCTCTGATCAAAGTCGATGAGCTTTTTGTAAGTCGATTAAGATGCACTCAAGCAGGACAAACACTGAACCCTCTCGGGGTTGGGTCTGATGGGCCAGGTGTAGGAAACTCCTTTATTAGACATCAGTGGCAGTGACATGAGTGTGCAAGGTTTTCCCTCAGGATGTGAAGCACAGATCCCCGCTGTCAGCCACTGTGTGAAGCCCGAGGATGGTGAGAGTCACTGGAGAGATCATCAGATCAGCCAGCCGTGTCCCTACCGAGATCACAAACACACCAGCATGGTAATTTCTCCTCTGTTTCCCCAGTTCGTTATAACTTCACAGTACAATTACAGGACAAAGAGCCTTACATGCATCCAGTCAGCCATCCTCCTTTTTTCCCATCCCAACACACCATTCAATCAAACAAGGATAAAACAGAACCCCAGACTCCATCTCTCCTCCCCACAGTGACTCCTAATGCCTAGATCTAATTCTAGTTCCAATCACATTACTCTAATTAATGGACATAAATACCTCAGACTTCCGTATTCAGATTTACGAAGTATTGCCAGTGGACTTTCCCTGCATACTTGTATCTTGTTATTCGATGTATCTGGCTTGTTTTACCCTGCCTGTCTTTCTCGAATTTGATTCCTGTCTCGTCTCTTTTGTTCTGTTCGCTGATTCGGTTTGCCTTTCTGGACTCTGACTATCTGGATTCTACTGTTTGGTATGACGATTCCGGACTCCACTTTGGTTTCAGAACTCTGCCAGTATCTGTTTTTTGTATTTTGCTGATCTACAGATTAATCTTACAGCAATCTGCTGTAGGTTTGACAGTGGTGACCAGACAGTCCCAATCAGACAAGATCTTTCACCAGGAGGATCCACCGAGCCATCTCTCGTGACCAGTTCACACACAGTGATCAGGAACTGATTTACGAGCCCTGAGCGAACGCCGGTATTTATCTGATCTGGGACTTTTGCCTTCAATTTCCAAATCAGTGAGTGGAAAATCAGGGGTAAAGTTGTGTAGGGCGAACTTAGCTTAAGAATCACTGTTTTCATGCTGATCTTTTTCATTAACCAGGGTAAGACTTACTCGAATGTCGTATGATGTAAGCTGGTTCAACAGTCAGGACTGGGGGTCACCGCAGGGATTCGTTATATGATGCATTTGAGTAAGGTACGTTAGAAACACAAAAAAGAAAATGATATAAATAGTGAATTCCTTCTAACCTGGCAGCTGGAGATGGAGGGGTTTATTGCCACACCACAGATTACAGCACAAAACTGCAAACAAACTAATTTAAGGCAGGAATACCTCCTTAAAATTCCCCCCACTGTCTCTCTGCTGTAATACCGCTGGCTGTGGTGGGTCAAAGTGTGTCCATCGGAGACGGTGGTTAATCAGGCCTGGTCTGGAGCTCTACTGCCGAATTTAACAAGCACACACTAGCTTCTTGCTGACAGTGTGGTCTCGTGCAGGAGGGATGGGGTGTCAGGAACAGCTCAGGACCACCAAAACACCACCCGCCTAATGTTTCATTTAAGTTTAATGACTGGATCTGTTGTACATTGTATTAAATAACATTTTGCACCTGAGAGGATGGGTGGATCGTTTTACTTTTCCACTGAAATGATCTGATTTGGTTGAGAATTTAGTTTTTATGATGCTTGTTGATAATGATGCTCTGTGTTTTGATATGTTCATCTAAAGTCTTTGAGCTCCTTTTTCACTCTGATGCACCTGATTCAGACCCTTCATGGGCTCAGTCAGGAGATTCCCGTGTCACTTAGCAGCACAGCACTATGTTATGGCCTAACTTTAAATGGGCCACATTCTCTGGCCTTCAAGGCTGGACAGTTCGTCAAAACATGACAAAAGAACCCTTTCCCACACTTTCTGTGGAGAGAAACAAATCCTGAGACAGGCTGTTCACTCTGAAGACACTGAAATGGAAGGAAATACATATTACAATTATATGCTACACCATTACAGATAGACAACATGTTCAGGAGTATCAAGACAAACATTCTGATGAAGGAACTCATCAGAATGCACCTGAGCCCTGATCAACAGACCAAAGGAATTAGAATGGGACACTCTGGAGAAGCTGTACATGAGCCTAAGGTCATCATGCCTAATGGAAAGCAGGGTGGGTCACTGGGCTGTGGAGTTCTCGGGAATGATAAACTCCATTAACTGGTCAATAAACCACAGCATTGGGCAATAGAATGGGACACTCTGGAGTGTGAACCTAAGGTCATCATGCCTACCACCCCCCGGCACTGTGCTGTAGAGTACTTCAGAGTGATGGAGCTCCATCTTGTACGTTTGGGATGAGTTTGTGATTCCAGAACTGATCGTCACTCGTGGCTGAATGCAATCAAATCCTCACAGCAGTGGTCCAAAAACAGTAGATGAGCAGATGTCCACTAACTTTTGAACGTACTTTTGAAATGATATGGTTTGGACCATCTTTGTATAGTTTGTATAGTAAACACCCATAGCAAAGTTTGTTGTAAATATGAATCCTAATAAAAAGAAATACATCAAATACAGTAACATACTGTTCTTATTGTATCACGCTGCACTGATGTTCCCCCTTGAAAATACATACTGATGTTCCACTTTGAATACTGATGTTTCATCTTAAATACTGCAATAAAGACTACTTAAATACTGATGTTCCACCTTGAATGCTGATTTTCCACCTTAAATACTGCAGTGAAGCCAGTAGCAGCTGGACGTGGACGAGGAGAAGCTGGTCCATGAGATGAAGGAAGGTGATCTGGAGTAGATTCCTCTGGTGTTCAGAAGGACGTTCACCACAATGAGGGAATTTGTGGGGAAACTGCTGTAAATTTCTCTGTGTTTCACTTTCAGTTTGTGTTTTTAATCTGCTGGAGCTGCTGATGTTCCTCTAAACATCTCACACAGATGAAGAATGTGGAGCTGCTGCTCTCAGGCTGTTCGCTGATATGTGTGGAGTGTGTTTGCAGTTTGACTTGGCGAGCAGACTTACCATTCTCAGTGTAGACGTCCTGGAGTTTTTACGATGCATCATTTGTCTGCAAATCGGAACAGTTTTTCTAGGCAGAAGCGTAAAAAGACTTTCTTCTTAATCAGTTTCTGCTGTTATTGTTTCAAAAATTAATAATAAAATAATGAACTGTGGTATAATCACAATAATACAACCGAGGTTATGCTGTTTCATGGGATATTGGAACATTTGTGTGCTGTGGAGTACGTGACCATATAGCATTTTGTGTATTGTTGGGTGATTCCCAGGTGTGAGCTGAATAATGAA
Organism: Brycinus macrolepidotus; assembly: GCA_037974445.1. NCBI lineage: Eukaryota > Metazoa > Chordata > Actinopteri > Characiformes > Alestidae > Brycinus > Brycinus macrolepidotus. The sequence goes on from JBBPCZ010009315.1 coordinate 11,684, forward strand.
TGGTGTGTTTATGTGTTTATGACATTTTCGTTTGTTTAATGGGAATACGTGTGTGTTCAGGTTCAGCAGGAGTCACGTGTGTTTAACAAACGCACTTTGGTAAGTACTGCCCAACACTCTAAGGAAATGGGAGCGGCTGCCCTGAAGGAAACATCGGTGCACACAATCGAGCCTGAGAATGGACACAGGTGTGGTCGTATCCACACAACAGACCAGAACAGCTTTGATTTCTCCTTCTGCCGCCCCTCACACCACGTCGCTAGGAGACAAAATGCCACACGGCGTATTTTCCACTCTGATGTCAGAACTCAGTGTACCTAAAACACAGAAAAAGGAGAAACAGAAGCTGCAGAAGGCTTCCCTTATCCTGCAGACTTGGTGGAATATCCTTATATGGATGATTCAGGAGTGAGATATTAGGAATATAATGTTGCTTTTGGAGCAGAACTTTTCTCCAAAACAGCAACATCACAGGAGAGGGAAAACCACTCTTACAAAGAGAGATTTGACGGAAGCCATATTAAACTGTTTTAAACTGTTTTCAACAAAATGTGTCAGGGTGAAATATCTTTAACATGTATGTAGAACCATCACATAATGTAAAGCTTCTCTACCAGTTTAAGGCTTTCTCTGGAACCTTTACTTAAACCCTGATCAGTCATGACATGAATATAATCTATTTTATGACAGCTCATGACAACTTATGACAGCTTGTGACATCTTATAACATCTTATGACAGCTTATGACAGCTCATGACAACTTATGACACCTTATGACAGCTTATAACATCTTATGACAGCTCATGAGAGATCATGACACCTTATGACAGCTTATGACAGCATTCAACATCTGGCATGGCATGTTACTGTTAATACCATGTTAATGGGGCGACACATGTCAAATGCTGTCATAAGCTGTCATGAGCGGTCATAAGCTGTCAAAAGATGTCATAAGCTGTCATAAGCTGTCATGAATACAATATATTTTATGACAGCTCATGACTGCTTATAATAGCTTATGACAGCTCATAACAGCTTATGACAGCTCATGACAGCATTCAACATCTGCCATACCATATTAACAGCATGGTTATGTCAATGTTATGTAGCAGGGTACAAGTAAAGTGTTACCAATGCTTCATTTTAAAAAGTCTGTATCATCACGCAAAGACTCCTTGTGCTGCCTTGAGAGTGAAGTTCACTGGGTGTTGTTATTTCATTCATTTTACTTTTATAAATTATTTTACTTTTTCATGTAAAACATTATCATTATGTTTTTTTGCCAGTCTTCCCATGGCTTCACCTGAGAACATGGGGTTCTGTGTGTGTGTGTGTGTGTGTGTGTGTGTGTGTGTGTGTGTGTGTGTGTGCGTCAACCTAACCCGCGTCACCAGACCTTTTCCGTGCGGCTCATCCTCGGATTCGTGACTGAAGTCAGCAGAGCGGTGAACAGGAGATGAGACTTTGGGAAATTGCTCGACTTTTATATTGGACTGAATGTGATCACAACAAACAATGCTATCTTTTAAATGAAGGGAAATTATGCCAGCTATGATCTCTCTGTTGCCCAGAAACAAGACCATGAGCGCTTCTTCAGTAAACACACACACACACACACACACACTCTGGTTCAGTCTCAAGTGTTAATAGCAGATCCACATCCGCCACCTGCTGCCAAAAATCGATCCCATTTGCCTGGCTAATGACACTCTAAATGGCGGAAACTCCAGTATGAATTTGCAATGTGTAGTTTTTACAGTCTGACAGTAATAATTGTGGAGTGATTTTAATCCAGTATGAATCTCTAGTGTGTAGAATTTACAGTCTGACTAATAATTATGGAGCAATTTTAATGCAGTATGAATCTACAGTGTGTAATTTTTACAGTCTGACAATAATAACTGAGGGGTGATTTTAGTCGAGTATGAATCTGCAGTGTGTAGTTCTTACAGTCTGGCAGTAATAATTATGGAGGGATTTTAGTCCAGTATGAATCTGCAGTGTGTGTCGTTTTTGATCCAGTATTCTCCCTGTAGGCGCTGAAGCCCTTGAGGGGGTCGTTAGATTCTTTATCTTTCCCAGTTCTTCCTGACCTTCACGAGGTTCTGGACCTCGTGATGACGTTACGCTACACTAACCCCGCTTTCGAGGAATTTATAGTGCGGACAGTTAAACTTCAGGCTGCCATGCATTCCATAACATGTCCGAGTCATTAGACTTCCCTTCAGGAAGAAAGCACCTGACTCAAGAATTTACCTTCACTACAGGTGTCAGCACTCCAGGGCCCTCTAACACACAAACACACACTTCCCTTCGAAACGCTGGAGTCACTGCCTTCACCCATTTAACACCGGTGTTTTTCTAGGAACATGCGTAAAATTATTCTGTTCCACTGTTTCACAACTTCATAGGTTCCAACTGCTCACTACAAATCTGGATCTGAAAATGAAATATTAGATGTGTCAATCATGATATTAAATTATTAAGAAGTGAATGTAAACAGCACTTTATTAATCCCTTCAAATCTTTTTTAAAACCTTTGTAACTGCCTGCGAGTCCGAGGCGTTTCCTTTAAAGTTCTCCACTTCAGTTTCTTACAGAAACTTACACTTTAGTGTCTTAGCAGAAACGGAATAATTCAAAATAGATACTGAATAATTCAAAATAGATACTGAATAATTAATAATAGATACTTAATAATGCATAGTAGATACTGCATAATTCATAGTGGATATGGAATAAATCACAGTGGATACTGAATAATTTGTAGAAGATACGGAATAATTCATTATGTATATGGAATATTCATAGTAGATACTGAATAATTCATAGGAGATACTGCATAATTCATAGGAAACGTAATAATTCATAGTAGATACTGAAAATTTCATAGTGGATATTGAATAATTCACCGCAGATACAGAATAGTTCAGAATAGTTCATAGTTTAAAATGAATCATTCTTAGTGGTTTCTGTATGATTAATAATAGATACTGAATAATCTGTAGTAGATACTGAATAATGCCTGGAGTATACTGAACAATTCATAGCTGAAAGTAAATATTTCATAGTAGATTCTGAAAATTTCTTAGTAGATACTGAATAATAAGCATTATGATTGAAAAGCTTGATTAAATCGAGGCTTCAGAGTTTCTAAAAGCTGCAAAAACCACAGTCACTAACTAAAACCACTGAATATTAATCATCTAATTTTAGAAATTATTTTAGAGTAATGAACTAAAACCGCTGGATATTAATTCTAATTATTAACTAACTTTAGATAAATGATTGAACTTAAGAAAAATATTTGGGATGTTTTTCAGCAGAACAGCTGACCAGAGACCTCAGGGGCAAACATGGGACCGGGATAGAGTGTGTGTGTGTGTGTGTGTGAGAGTGTATGTGTGTTTTTGTATGTGTGTGTGTGTGTATGTGTGTGTGTGTATGTGTGTGTATGTGTGTGTGTGTGTGTGTGTGTGTGTGTGCTGGTAGTGGGAGGTACAAAAGCTTGTAAGATTGTAAAGG
>JBBPCZ010009368.1:0-15202 GCA_037974445.1 Brycinus macrolepidotus
CTGTTCAGTTCAATACTTGCACCTATAAAAGATAAAACCTGAGAAACTGAACATTTTTGCAGTGGTCTCTTATTTTTGTCCGGAGCTGTATATATCTATACTATATACTGTACTATATACATACTATACTATTCTATATATACTATACTATACTATATATATATATATATATATATATATATATGCACAAAGTATATATATACACAAAGTAAGTTTCTAACTGTAATCCTCACCTCAGTCTGTCTTAACCATAACTAAACAAAGAGTTTTTGGAAAAAAAAGTAGCATGTTGTTATTCCTGTAGGTTCCATCTGTTTTGGTCCTGAAACTGTACGAAAAGAAACACCAAGTATAGAGTTTGAGTTCCTTATATATTGTTATGAACCTGTGTTTCTCTGCAGATGGTTCTGGACGATTCAGAGCAGATTCGCCGGACGTTGCAGGGCTTTGAGGGTGTGCTGAAGGAGATGTGCAGTGTGTGTGACGTTTGTGGACTCCAGCAGGAGCTACATGAAGCAGACCAGCGCGTGGCACATATGCAGCAAAGGCTGCTCGAATCACTCTCACAGCTAGAGCACGCTGCAGCTGTGAGCACACACACACACATGCATACACGCACAAATACACATACATACACACACAAATACACATACACATACATACACATGACAGTTCTTCAGCTCTTGAATTTATTCTTCTTAGTTTGCTATTCATTAGATTTACATTTCATTATTATTTGTCATTCGATTTATATTCCGTATCAACAGGTTTAAGTCCATGTTTCTGCCTTTCTTGTTTGATTTGATGTGAAATTATTTAATAGATCCATTATTTAATAGATCGCTAGTTAGTAGAGTATAAGATAACATAAGATAAGAAAGAACTTTATTTGTCTCGAGGGAAATTCTTTTGTCATAAACATGCTCAGTGCAACAAGAGGAATAAAGATAAGACGGTAAAGAGTTTAAAAAGAATAGTAGTAATAGTGCAAACAGAATAACAAAATAACTCTAAACAAAGTATAGTATATTAGCAAAGTATGTTAATTAGCTATGATATATGTTTAAAAGTTTGTAGACACCTGCTCATCAACATTCCTGAATAGGAGAGTTTGAACCCTATTGCTGCAGTAACAGCCTTTACTCTTCTGGTAAAGCGTTACACTGTTGTTGGAACATTGCTGTGAGAATTTGACTGCATTCTGCCATGAGAGCACTAGTGAGGTCAGGTACTGATGTTAGTTTTGGATCACAAATTCCGCTCCATCCAATCCCAAAGATATTGGATGGGGTTCCACTGCTCCTCTGAAAAATGCTGGGGGTCTTTATACCCCTCTAGTCAGAGTTTGGCACTGGGCATGGTGGATCATTTAGGCTCATGTTCTAATAGCTATGCTTTTCTTGAACAGTCAGTAATGGATCCTTTAAGCAGCTGAACTCACTCATTTGAAGGGATGTCTGGATACTTTTGAACACATAGAGTAGCTTGTTAGTGTTGAATAGTGAGTGACGGTCCGTATAGTGTGTTGGAAAGCTTGTTTACATTAATAACCCCACAGGAAGTGGATGCCATGGAGTCTGAGCTGAAGATAATGGAGAAAGATGTAACTGACCTCAAATCAGTGCTGACCTCCATGGAGGGCATCAGCCAGGACAAACTCAAGGTGTGTGTGTGTCTATGTGTGTATGTATGTGTGTGTATGTGAGTTTGCAAAGCTGTTTGTCTGAATAGTGTGTTTTTAAAAGGGTCCATATCCTACATGTTTATTGCATTTCATTTTTTTCCCCACATATGACTACGTTTGTTTATCACAATCATAACCTTTTCCATCCTTTCTTTATCCCTTCAGATTAAGCAGTTTGATCACTGTGACTGTAGGACTCACATATGTAAATGACCTCTCTTCTGAGTGGCTGCCCAAACAGCAGTCCAGGCTAAAACTCTCCTTATAACTTTCACTAGTTGTGAATGAGTGAGCTTAATAGGCAAATATATGTAAATATGATGATGTTTGTGGCATCACAAACACAGTGAATTCAAAATTGACAGCCATATAGTTGCCATATATGGACTGTATGGACTGAGGATTGAATGCTACATTTTGAAAATGTGTCAATATTTATATACAACACCCTCATGTATTTAAAAAAAGAGGATTCCCTTTAAAATATCTACAAGGCCTGTGCAGTGTATCCAAATAAAGCTGTTTTTGCACCTAAATGTTCACATATTAACCATATGATCTGTTGAGTAAATGGTATGTTTAGAAATGTGGACAGTTTCTATGTACTACATCAACATCTTTTATTTAAAAAAATAAACAAGGAAAAGTTGATTTTCCATCATATTGGTCATTTAATGCTTTTGTTGGTTTTATGTGTTCTTTGTGTGTGTGCGTGCATGCGTGCGTGCGTGCGTGTGTGTGCATCCTCAGGCCGCTGAAGGCAGAATTGAACTGATGAAGCGGACGGTTGCCGAGCTGCAGAGTTGCAAGGCCGGACTGTGTTTACCTGAAGGAACAGAAAACAAACTCAATGTGTTCAAGAGCGCTGAGTTACTGCTGAACCGGCTACTGGAGCTAGAGCAGGTACACACACACACACACACACACACACACACAGTAATTTGTACTCCAGGCTTTTTAGGGTCTGTACAGGCTAAATGCTGCTGGGATACAATGAGCTTTTAAAAGACACAATTAACAATTAAAGAGATAAAAAACAGTAAAATTCCCCAAATGTAAACATAATTAAATGATTAAGATGTAAACTAAGTAATTCAGAAAAGTTTGGTGTGAAATGCTCCATTCCAGATACCCTTATCCGTCAGAGTTGTTGTGAATGGTGAACTTTTTTTTTAATTACCACTAATTTTCCATCATTAACAAGAAATAAAAGCTCAAACTCCAACCTTTAGCATGGTGCTAACTGCATGCCTGAATCATCACACACTGGCCTGAAACCCAGCTGTTCTGTAATCTCTAATAGGCTTGCCTGTACGGTTTCTGACTCTGCAGGACTCACTGTTATCTTCAATCAGGGACAGAAGAAACATAGAATGAACAGTGATTCTCCCCAGTGATTATAATGAAAGTGACACTGTTCTCTCTCTTACATTAGTTGGTCCTGGAGCACACTGTGGTGGTAGTGGACCCTGCTGCAGTGTGTGAGAAACCCACTCTAAGTGTCCCCCCGACCATCGCTGAAGAGGAAGTGCAGGTACCTGGGTGTTCAACAGCTAGAACAGCCACACATATTCATCAGTTATTTGACTGTTGTGATGTAGGTGACTTCCAGGCAGGGAGCGAAGAGAGTGAAAACAGCAGGCGTCCATGCCCTGGAGTCCAAGAGAGCACAATTGTCTTCGCTCTCACTGGGCGGGTAATGTAACAGAATTAACAGTTAGTGCTCTCCTGCAAGCGTGTTGAGCCCAAGAACATTGTGAGACTACAAAAAAAGTTGTCGTAGACTTTCACATGACTCATGACTTCACATGCTAGCCCTCAGCCTCTCAGGTGCGAATTTGGCATTGACTAAACTGGGGAGGAAAACTGTCCAAAAGCAAACAAAAAAAAAAACCTATTCATTTAAATGCATTAATAAGGATAATCACGTTATTATTTTGCTGAATAGTATAGAACAGCTTGCCACATTAGTTACCAGCTGGAAATACATCAAAAATATGTTGTTTCTCTTCACAATGAACACAACATGAAAAATATTTCAAATATTTAAAAATATTTGTAATTCTGGAGTACCCTTCAAATCATGGAAAACCAAATTTCCTTTTTTTATATATATATGGGAATGATGTAGTCATAAACAATGTAAAAATTTAAAAACATACCTTGTACTCTGTCCATACAGTCCATTCATGGCAACTAAGCTCCAAAAGCAGCTAATTTTTAATTTGTTGTTTTTGTGACATCACAAAAATGTCCACCTACTCAGCCTACACAATTACAAGGAGTGTTTCAATGTGAACTGCTTTTAGAATGAGTGACAATACAGGGCCAGCAATAAGAGCAGACATCATTTCCATATATCAATTCTAAAGATGCTGTAAGAAAAACCTGTTTATGCTGCTTGTTATGTGTGTGTGTGTGTGTGTGTGTGTGTGTGTGTGTGTGTGTGTGTGTGTGTGTTTTTAGGACAGTGGTCTGGATCAGGGTCAGCTTGAGATTGTACATATGAAGGACAATGTCCTGAGTGGAACTGGAGCCGTGCTGATGACCGTAGAGGAGTCCAGTCCAGAGCAGAGACTAAGCTGGGCTGCAGACAAAAGCAGCCAGTCTCCAGCTCACACACAGGTTACAACACACACACACACACACACACACACACACACACACACACACACACACACACTCGTATTCACACCCTGTACAAATGACGTGACTGAAAATAGAATCAGTGGCATAATCTTTTACATAAAAATTTAATCAGATTACGTTTGGAACACTTTGGTCTTCTTTCCCTGCGCCACCTTAAAAAGTAAAATTGTTCTATTGCCTGTGATGCTGCACTGCTATAAAGTTAGTGATTCTGAGTGTGTTTGGTGAGAAATGCTCTTCTATGCTTCTAGATAAATTGTTCACAGTGGTGGTGAATGGAACCAGACGTCTGCCTCTAAAAGCTCCCTCACAGAAAGTTATTACATGTAATGCTTATGAATACTCTGGCTGATGCCTGAGACACTGTTTTGAGAGGATTTGGCCTAAAAAATATGTAAACTATATTCATGGTGGAGGGGTACATGCAGGGTGTTGTACGGCAAAATAGTCCCCCCAAAAACTTTTTTTTTTTTTCAGATTTCCTGCTATTTTACCATCGTCAACATTACTAATGAAACTCAGATGACACGTTAACTTAGACGGTGGGTTTGGATTGTCAATAAAATGGATACATTTGTGCTGCTTAAATGGTGACCCCTGGTTCCATTCACCACCACTGTAAGGAAATCTGGTCATTTTCTCTACAATGAGCCTTTTCACACCAAAACTTTGGATGTTGTTGTTTATGTTTATGTCACTGAATTATGCAAAATGTCTGAAAAGTCTGATTTAGATGGGCAGCATTTACTAATACAGAACTGCACAAAAACGTATCCGCAGTGGGAATTTGTATATAAGTATAAAGCAAAATCTCTCTGTCTCTTGAATTCTGGAAATAGGTATTATTAGAGATTTGTTGGGTTATTTAAACGCTCAGTCCGGAACACAAAGACTGTATTATGCTCCTTATTTAGCAACATTGTTACATAAGGTCAGATTTAGTCCAATCATTCCGAATCGAAATGCACTAAAGCTCATAACTGTGTGTGGCTGTGTTTTATAACCGCTGCAACAAGCAGGGATGTGCCTAGTGATGAGTGCATGTGTGTGTTTAACATGACCAAACAGCAGCCCTGGAGCGAGGAGGAGGAGGAGGAGGATGTATTTGTGGATGGGAGAGAGGAGGAAGACAATAATGATGATGAAGATGATGATGAGTATGTGGATGCTAGAGCAGAAGTTGAAGGGCATGGAATATCTTCTTACTCTCCGGGCTGTGAAACTCTGACCAGTTGTACCGTGGAGGTAAAAGGACGCTCGTAGAGGAAAATGAGAGACATTTCTTCCTGTCTTTCTACTCTGTTTCTTCTCGTCCGTTCATTTTTCACTTTCCTCCCGATCTGCTTCATGGGGTTCTTTTCTTCATGCTTTTCCATCCTGCTGTTTTTATCGTCTTTCGCATGTTACACACTGAAGCCCGAATCAAATTGAGCAGTAATATTTGTTGACTCTCACAGAGCCAGCTTCGCCAAGATAACAGATCCGATTTAACATGAGAATTCACTTTTAATTACACAGGATCGTCACAGCCAGCCGAGTCCAACATGCAGCAAATTCAGAGCTTTGATGGACTATGCCTTAACTATGTCTGGGCTTTGTGGAAAATGTTGTGCTGGCATGATTGAACATTTTGTATGCAGGAATAATCACTTTTGATGCCTGAATTAACATCTGAACTCCAATACATTACAGCTCGTTTTGCATCAACATGTAAAATTCGTTATACAAACTTAGTTGTTTTTTCTTTTCTTTAGTGTGTTTTGACTGCTTTAGATTACTTAACATGTTGGCACGCTATAACAGTTGACAGCTAACACATTGACATGCTAGCTCAGTTGTAAAAGAAAAAATTGACAAGCCAACTCCTATATAAGCTAACACAATGACTAAGCTAACATGTTGACATATAACTCAGATATAAAGTAACACACTGACAGACTAACTCAAGTGTAAGCTGACAAATGCTGACATCTAACTCAGATGTAAACCAGCATGTTAACATACTAGCTCAGATGTAAAATAACACGTTGACATGCAAAGTCAACATGTTAAATTTGATTTTTATTTTATCATCATGAATGTAAAGTCACTTCTGCACAGTATTTTCTCTGACTCCAGTTAAGGCCTAACTTACCTAAATTGTCAGTTTCTCTGTATTTCATGGCATATTATTAAGGCTTGATTTTGAGGTCTGTGATCAATTTGGTAGGACTCGACTCGTTACATCATCACTTTGCTCCCACCTAGAGCTTCACAGAAATAACCACATAAACCCCTGGATCCCTCACAATAAAAACAGACACTGCATATATGTATGTGCATATATGGGGACTCTTTCATACTTTTTGCTTCACTTGATCTTTCTCTGCACTCCTCCTCCTCTTCCTCACTCTTTATCACCTCCTTCACTCCGTCCCGGATCTGCTGTTTCCGCACGTTGATAACGCTATCAGTCTTGATAGCCATGCCTTGATAAGCACTTCTTTTGTTCTGTTTTTTACGCTTTATTTTTCTGTGTTATTTGGCCAGTTCGGATCTTTAAAGGGCCCATATTCTACATTTTTTCTCTGTTATATTTTTTTCCTCCTGAACATGTATCTTTAATATGGTCTTTTTTTAAGTTGTGTTACTGCACTTTTAAGAGGGATATATGACTTTCTGTTCTGATTGGCTGCCTGGTATCATACCTTTTCAGAAAATCAGGATACCGGGCTGAAATGTGCAACAGCAACACTTCTTACTGCTTCAGTGGGAATGGGCATGGCTGAGGTGCAAACTGTTTTGGTTCTACGCAGATGTGTTCATTGTTCTGACTTCAGCCTTTGCCTCCTTGCGCTGATTAAAACTATTCATGTTTACATCGTACACTCTTGATTATTTGAAACACTCTTGTTTCAAATAATCAAAGAAAATTTCAGTTCTTGATATGGGCCCTTTAAATGTTGAACTGACAGGACTGATAAGTTTCCCTGAGCCAGTTTTGCTGTTCACATTCGTGGGATATTTCTGCTCGCCTGCATGCTTTCTCTTCTCTGCCTCTAGGTGATGCTGTAGTCACATGTTTCTGCCAAAGGGCAGCTTCTCTTTTCCTCTATCAGCTGCAGCATGGACTTGAGACCTGGAGTAAAAGCTACAAGCCACGCATGCAAATAAAGCTCATGAACATTTACAGGCACTTTCACTCCCCGACAGCAACAGTACCAGTCAAAACTGGGAGAACACTTAGTCATTACAGAGTTATATACAATTTAGAATATTAATGAAGATGTCACAACTATGAAATGCCACGTACATAATTAACATGGAGGCCCAAAAAGTGTTAAACAAATCTCTCTTTGCTAGCTTTGCACACTCTTAGGCAGCCTGAATAAGATTGCCTAAGAGAGCTTCTGTTTAACACTTGTTGGGGATTTAAAAATATATACTTGTAACATTTATAAATTCTGCCTTAAGATCAGACATTAGTATCGACTTTATTTTGTATTTTTTTATTTTATTTTAAGCACAAACCTTTAGATCAAATTGCCAAAAAGCCGCAAAATTAAACTTTCAGTTTGGTGTGTTCACATTTTGACTGTAACTGTTTAGGCCAGTGGAAGTTTATACTGACTCATATGTCTTATTGTCTAGGACACAGAGAATGGACAGATGACTGAGTCTGTAGAGCAGGACAGGACAGGAGCAGATCCACAGGTAACTGTCTTTGAATGCTTAGACCTGTCCTAGTAATGTGATATTTCACACTCAACAATTTCAAAACACTTATGTATTTGGACAAAAAGTGAGTTTTAGCTTCTCATTTTGTCGAAAGTGATTTTTGCCAACATTCTGTAAAGTCTAGACAGTAGAAAGAAGGTCTGTTTAAGTGATAATCCAGAAGATCTAAGCTCTTCATCCAGTATGAATCTGCAGTGCCTGTAGTTTACATAGTCTGACAGTAATCACGGTTGAGTGATTTTAATCCAGTATGATTCTGCAGTGTTTGTCGTATTTGCAGGCTGACAGCAATAATTGTCGAGTTATTTTAATCCAGTTTGTTCAGTCTCACAGTAATCATTGTGGAGTCATCTTTATCCAGTATGAATTTGCAGTGTATGTTGTTTTTATAATGTGAGAGCACTGAGTTATTGAGTGTCCTGATGCTGATGTGAATATGTAGACCCTTCAGTTTAGGTTATCTTTGGGATTTTAAGGGAACTATGCAGCTGCTTTATCCCAAATCGGCCAATCAGATCACTGGAAACTCTAATCGAGCTCCAGTAGTGCTGCATTCACCAGCATTTTCACCTGTTAACTTTAACTTTCACTTTTTGTTTCCCTAGGCTGTAGAACCTGCCCCAGGAACGAGCACGCAGGAGGCTGAACCTAATCTGGTGGCAACCGTGCGAACGCAGTCTCCTCCCAAAGAGCTGGTAACCAAAACCCCATTCGTTAGAGAACTCTCCAAGTCTCCCTCCAGAGGCCAGCAGAAGTGCGTGGTCTCCTAGCTCTAGAGCTCTCTTGATGGAACCTCTTGGTCTTAAAGCGACTCTTCTAGAACCAGAACTCTGCTTCTAGAGCTCACACCTAGACTTTTCTAGAACTACAGCATCCCAGTCAGTGCATTTACATGGTTGTTATGCTCCAAACTGGTATGAAGTGAAGGTTTGGGGTTTGGAGCCAATCCCTTTCTCAGGGAGAACTATAACTGAGAGAATTATTGAGGAAGCATTGAAATCTATGAGCTTATAACATCACATTTCGCTGTGCTTGACCTAAGTTTTTCTTTTGCCGTGTTTCTTATTGGACACTACATTCTCGGCTGGATGCCATCTATTCATTCAGAGTGCCTTATTGTGAAATAGATTTGAAATATTCCATAGTCTCTTATTGGCTATGTTATCATGGATTCTGGCCAATTTGCCCATTTGTAAGACAGATCACTGAATATTTTAAGCACTTTACGAAACTGTTCAAACCAAACCAATAAACACATCCACATTTGGGGTGTAAGGAGTGGCTTTCCAGTTATTGGATTATTCAGCATTATAAAAGGACAATATCTGAAGCAAAAAAGCTAACACTGTGATTAATAGTGTCCCAATCTAATGCTCTAGCCACATGCTAATGTGTTAGCCCCAAGATAACACACTAGCCACAAGCTAACATGCTAGCCAGGATACAGTGATATGATATGCTGCTGCGATAATGTATAATATTTATTGTACTGTTACACCCCTGTTAAGCGCTGTTCCTATTGTAGAGGGGGGACTGCAAGCTCGATCCCTGGTGATGCCACAGCCATACATGACTGGATCTAAGAGAGCATAATGGTCCCCACTCTCTGGGTGGGTAGGATGGATCACCCTCTTCCCATTTGTAGAGTTAAAAAGAGAAAAAAGCAAAATAACACAATAATTATTAAGTACTATTTACTCAAAATTAAAGTTATATTATAAATCTACCAGATCACACAAATGTTGTGTACTGTATATGAATATTATTCACCATTAAGTGCCTTATTTCCATGCTGGAATCACATCTTTTTTCCCAAATTTTAAATCAATTGTATCATTACTTGTTTTTCCAAGCGGGGAAAATCTGCAAGTGTAATTTTTCACTGATGTAATTGCATGCTCTCTTTTGTTTACTAAATACAAAACTAGTCTGCAATACTTGACATTCTGAGTGCTTTTTTTATAGCATGTTTCTTTTATAAAACAGTGTTATTTTACATTATTTCTAGACTGTGACTTACTATGATCATTTCTGTAGCTACAGCAGATTGTATTACATTAAGTGTCTTGATTGGAGAGATTTATTTTTCCTAAACTCTTGTCAAGCACTCACTTCGCTCAGGTCTTCAGTGTTTCAGTGTCTAAGTGCATGCTGGAGCGATCTCAGACTGTTGTTGATTTTACCAGAACGTTGTTGTTAACGAAACTACTCCTGTGTCACTGGTGGAAAATTACAAAGTCAAGGTTTTGCCCGCCTCCAAATGCATTAGCAATAAGGACGATTACTTTCAAGATGATCCTTTAATATTGTTTTTTATTTCCTGCCATGTAAATGCACTGGTTTATTTAGTGCTGTGCATGCCTTCCGTTTCTTCTACTTCTTCCCACCTTCCGTCTGTTGTCAACTTTGCAGTCGTGCTTCATTTTTGTCTGCTTTTGAAAAGGAAAACAAAGGGAAATTAAAGGAAAGAAAAAAATAAACCCACAGAAGTGATCTCCTTCCGTCGTCTCTCTCTCTCTTTTCCTATGTGTCAGGAGCAGGCCGGGCTGAAGACACACCCCAGCGACACACACACTCTCACACGCAGGGTTTCACACACTTGTGCAGAAGCCAGCACAATAGCCTTCAGCATAGAATCTCGGCAAACAAAGACCCCACCTGAGGTCATGACCTCTGATTTACAGGTGGGCATTGCAGCTGAGATTGTGTTAAGGGAAGGAGTGACCACCGCTAAGGCTACTGACAGTCAGACCACTAAAAAAACAGATACTACTGACAGTCTGACCACCAGAAGGCCAGAAACTACTGACAATCTGACCACTATAAAGCCAGATACTACTGATAGTCTGACCACTGTAAAACCAGATACTACTGAGAGTCTGACCACTATAAAGTCAGATACTACTGATAAGCTGACCACTATAAAGTCAGATACTACTGACAGCCAGAAAACTAAAAAGCCAGATACTACTGACAATCTGACCACTATAAAGCCAGATACTACTGACAGTCTGACCACTATAAAGCCAGATACTACTGACAGTCAGACCACTTTAAAGCCAGATACTACCGACAAACTGACCACTGTAAAACCAGATACTACTGACAGTCAGACCACTATAAAGTCAGATACTACTGACACTCTGACCACTAGAAAACCAGATGCTACTGACAGTCTGACCACTGTAAAAGCAGATACTACTGACAGTCAGACCACTATAAAGCCAAATACTACTGACAGTCTGACCACTGTAAAACCAGATACTACTGACACTCTGACCACTCTAAAGCCAGATACTATTGACAGTCAGACCACTATAAAGTCAGATACTACTGACAGCCAGAAAACTAAAAAGCCAGATACTACTGACAATCTGACCACTGTAAAGCCAGATACTACTGACAGTCAGACCACTATAAAGCCAGATACTACTGACACTCTGACCACTCTAAAGCCAGATACTATTGACAGTCAGACCACTATAAAGCCAGATACTACTGACAGTCAGACCACTGTAAAGTCTGATACTACTGACAAACTGACCACTAAAAAGCCAGATACTACTGAGAGTCTAACCACTATAAAGCCAGACATTACTGACAGTCAGACCACTATAAAGCCAGATACTACTGACACTCTGACCACTCTAAAGCCAGATACTACTGACAGTCAGACTACTATAAAGCCAGATACTACTGACAGTCAGACCACTGTAAAGTCAGATACTACTGACAAACTGACCACTAAAAAGCCAGATACTACTGACAGTCTGACCACCATAAAGGTAGATACTACTGACAGTCTGACCACTAAAGAGCCAGATACTACTGACAGTCTGACCACTAGAAAGCCAGACACTTCCTACAGTCTGACCACTAGAACGCCAGATACTACAGACAGTCTGACCGCTATAAAGCCAGATACTACTGACAAACTGACCACTATAAAGCCAGATACTACTGACAGTCAGACCACCATAAAGGCAGATACTGACAGTCTGACTACTAGAAAGCCAGATACTACTGACAGTCTGACCACTGTAAAATCAGATACTGCTGACAGTCTGACCAGTACAAAGCCAGATACTACTGACAGTCAGACCACTATAAAGTCAGATACTACTGACAAACTGACCACTAAAAAGCCAGATATTACTGACAGTCTGACCACCACAAACCAAGATACTACTGAAGGTCTGACCATTTTAAAGCTAAATGCTACTGACAGTCAGATCGCCATAAAGCCAGACACTACTGATAGTCTGACCACTCCAAAGCCAGATACTACTGATAGTCAGACTACTAGTAAGCCAGATACTACTGACAGTCTGACCACTATGAAATCAGATACTACTGACTGTCTGACCACTATAAAGCCAGATACTACTGATAATCTGGCCACTATAAAGCAAGATACTACTGAAAGTCTGACCATTTTAAAGCTAGATGCTACAGACAGTCTGACCACTAGAAAACCAGATGCTACTGAAAGTCTGACCACTACAAAGCCAGACACTACTGGCAGTATAAGGCACACACCATCTGCTTCTATAGAAATACAGTCCTCACATGCAGCGTCACTAGAACACATGCAGACTCTGAGCACACACACCGTGGATACACACTCTCAGGCTGCGTTCACACTCCATCATGAGAGGACGCAGGCCGAAGCCCTGGTAAGCTCATAAACATGGGTGATAAAGTTACCCTAACTCACTCAAACCTTTCACTTTTCCAAACTTTATTTTTGACCCATTAGTGTCCCTCTTCCAAGTAGGGTCTGACCGATATTAACTTTTTATCACTAATACTGATGTTAAGAAGCTAAAAATGTGAATAACTGATGATGAGCTAATATATTTTTAATCAAACTTTGCAGTAGCAGCTTAACAGTGTCAGTTCTCAAGGAAATCCCAACAGTTTTTCAATCTTTTTCAAACAGAATTATTCGGAATTGTTCACAGTGGTGGTGAATGGAACTAGGCGTCTGCCTCTAAAAGATCCCTCACAGAAAGTTATTACATGAAATGGTTATGAATTCACTGCTTAATGCCAGAGAAATTGTTTTACTATAGTATTATTATAGATCAAATTGTATTTTATCACTATTCATGGTGCTGCATGAATCCCTGCAGGTACCCCTCCACTAAGAAAATGTATTTGGATCTGGCCCTATTTTATATCATCAACATTGCATATAAACACTCAGAAGACACATGTAGGTTCACCGGTGGGTTTGGAGAGTAGGTAAAATGACTATGCTTGTGTTGTAGATGAGGTGCTTTGTTCCAATCAGCAAGTCTGTAAGTTCCTCTACAGTAAATTATTTCACATCAAACCACTTTCTTAACTTCTTAACTTTCTTGACTTTCTTAACATTACAGCAAATGAATTATTAAGAACTTTTGATAAATGACAGAATTCCCCTTTCTCAATTGTTGATCTTAAACAAATTGCATCGGTTCATCTGATAATTTGCTTATTAGTGTTCTGTTAGTTCTCTTTACAAGGTTATGTGAACATTATCTCTATGCTGAAGGTTTATGTGCATTTTACGTACTGTTGTTAACCATGATGGTGATTTCTATTGAACTTTACCAGTTTATCCTGTACCTCTGAGATAAACAACTCAGGGATGTGAGTCACTGTATTGTGTCTGCTTATATAAAATAGGCCTCTAATAATATCAGTGTTTTATCAGCAAGGAAGTAGCCAATATTGATAAAGCCACAGACCCTTTTGAGAGATATATCGGTCGGACCCTTTTACCAACTCACTCTCTAACATCTAGCACCCCGCTACTTGGTCAAAGTGTGTTTTGCATTTTTAACCCTTGGCAGGTAGGTTTATTGGTGTCATTTTGATATACGGTATTAATTGTTACATTAAAAAATCAGTCAGAAAGGATAAATTGGAAATTGATTTGGTCCAATTGGCCTCACTGTTAAATGAATAGAAAAAAAATCCTTATTTAAGTTTGTTTCCCATGGAGAATGTGTACATATTTACATATATTTTCACTGGGGGAGGTCAAAACATTTGCACATGCCTTTGTATACAAACACTACAGTGTGAATTAATATGTGTGTGTGTTTCCTGTGCTTTCCTGGAAGAAGGGCTGTGTTTACAGTTATCATACTTAGTTTATCTAATCAGTCCTGCAATTAAAATTAAATCAGGAACTGCTGAAGGAACTGAACAAATACTGGAAAGCTTCAGAAGATCGGGAACCACACCTGTGTTCTTCTGTGTTCTTCTAACAAGCACTGTCATAACTTTTCAAATATTTATAACTCCCCACTACTCTGTTTCTGTTTATTTATGACCTCTGTCAGTGTTTTACAGTTGAATTACATATATATGTCCAAAGGTTTGTGGACACATGCTGCTCCAATGTTTCCTCCGAAATCAAGCATACTAATAGGAACAGTTTGTCCTCCCTTTGCTGTTGTAACAGCCTCTACTCTTCTAGAAAGACTAGATGTTGGAACATTGCTGTGAGGATTTGATTGCATGCAGCCATGACAGCATTAGTGAAGTATGGTACTGATGTCGGATAGTTAGGTTAGGATCACATACCTCACTCCAGTTCATCTCAAAGGAGCTCCGTCACAGCTCCATCAGAGAGTCCAGTTCCTCTGCCCCACAGCCCGATGCTGGGGGGCTTTATGACCCCCTTGCCCACGCTTGGTGACCGTGCACGGCTGCTCCAGCATCCCTTTGTGTTGCTCAGTTCTTTTATACAAGCTGTGTATGCACAACAATAGGTGCACCTTAAAGTTTCACTCATTAGAAGTCCTGTCTGGATACCTTTGGACATATATGATGTAACTGTCACTCACATTTGTGGTGCATTGCATTTGTGCATTTGAGAGCACATCACTGGATAAGCATTTTTTTCCAAAGTGCCATGTAACCATTTGCAGTAACATAGTGATAAGTACCATGACTAAGTTACACTGAAATGCCAAACAGGTAAACAGATTCTAGTTATTAAGCTAATAAAGGACACTAAAGGACACAATACTATACCTCATCACTGGATCATTGTTTAGAATAACGAAGGGGTTTGCAAACTCCCTGTAGTGTCACACATTTAAGCAGACCATAGAGTGCATATTATATCTTTATCTCTCTCTCTCTGTATATATA
>JBBPCZ010009389.1:0-15200 GCA_037974445.1 Brycinus macrolepidotus
GAATAATATTGTTACTTAGATACTCCTGCATATCATCATATTTTTTTAACCTGTAGATTTCTCCTAGAATAGAAGGATTGACAGGATATTCCAGCAGCGGATGACAAGTGTGGCTGTCTGTCGGCCATCTTGGATTCAGAGGAGTTTCATTTGGAGTTACAACAACTTACCACTGAATAAACCTCAATGGAGGGGGGCAACAGAGAACATTCTAATGGCTGATATGCAGTTCCACCATAGAAACCATTGCATTTGGGAGAAAATGACTTTTAAACAGCTGTCCACTGTAGTGACCGCTATGCACCAGAGGGTTAACATGCCTTCAGGTCCTCAATGCCATACCTGCATTTCACACAATCTCCAACTCTCCTGCAACAAGGCCAACAACAATGGCTTGTGTTTTCTAAAGGACTCCGTTATTTTTTTCATGTTTCATCTTCTGTAAATTCAGAGTGCTAGAAAAAGAAAGTGTTATCCTTTTACACATAATAAAATTTGACTGAACCTATAAACAGATAGTAGAATAAAACCAAGCAAGAAGGCCTGTGTCAGTAAGAGAATCCTTTAATCCTCTTTTTCAGGAAACCCTGTGGGGAAAAACAGTGATAGTTAAATCCTGTGAGTCGCTGGGACGGGTGGCAGTGAAAGGGAGGGTATTGGAGACGGGTGGTTCCTTTGTTTTAACTTTTATTATATTTCCACAATTTTGTAATGATTCCTTACACCATAGCAAACACGAAAGCATCTGTAGTACACTGTTAATTTTTCATTTTTTATTTTTGGTCTCAAAACTGTAATAAATCTACTAAGAAAGAACTGAACTGCGAACATCGTACAAACTTTACCATAGTGTTTGTGGCTGCTTAGCTTGGTTTGATGCTATTTTGTCAGAATTTTTCTTGTCTGATGTCAGACTGTAAAAGTATAAAGTGTGTAGCCTGATGCTGTGGCAAAACATAACACAACATCACACATTGAACCACCCAAAGCCAAGGCGGCCAAGGCGGCCAAGGCGGCTCAAGACCAGTTTGTCATTTACTACTAGATATCAAAGTCGTAATTATAATACATACGTCCCCCCAATATTCAAATGTGTTCAGTGTTCCCCCGATATCTACCAAAATACCAATAAACTAATAGTAAATTTGCTATGTTAAAACAGGCAACTCCACTGCAGTCCGAAATTGAAATTATTAAATGTAATCATAATCGTAATTATGATCACAACTAAACTCAACCGACTTCCGTTATTATTACTGCCAGTTTTTGCGAACACAGTGTGTCACAGTGTGCGGTTTGTTCGAACACAGTGTGTGGTTTGTTCGAACACTGTGTGCGGTTTCTTCATGTATCATTGTCGAACCCCAGCAAAAATAAAGGCTTGGCTGTGGGTCTGATCAGTATGAAACACTGCACTGTCTCTCTTTCATTACTTACAAATGTATTGAAGAGTGGAAGTTCCTCAGCTAACTGTCTTATACGGCAATTTGGTTTGTGTTTGTGCATATATTAGGGGTTATATGGTAATGAGACTGCATGCCATTCTAAATGCTTTAGAATGGCAAGATTTTTTCGGTTGGGATGGGGTGTTGTTAGCAGCAGATCTGAACCCCCCCCTCAATATTGACTCCATGGCCTTACTAGATACTATAAAGGTGGTATTAATGTAGGATATCACATCACTGAACATGTGTAGGAGCTCAGATTCTCAGCTTGTGTGCGGAAACACCGGCGTCTCAGTTTGCATGCAATAAATGAGTGTTGTTTTGTAAATCGGCAGTAAATTATTTTTTTCCTAATTAGTGAGGGCTGTTACCGTCACTGGGCGCTGGCCTACAAGTGGGTCCTCTAAAGCTGCACAAATACAAAACAGCTTCCAAAAATGTGAACAAATTAAAACAAATTAATCCAGCTTTGATCTGAGATGAAGCTGACGGAGCTGAAACGGCAGAGAGGAAACTATTTATTTGATCACCTAGAGCTGTTTTGAGTTATTAGCATATAAAATCCAATCAGTGAAAAAAATCCAAGCAGTAGATGATGACTGAACGCTGCTATTGCAGGTCATTTTAGGGTAGAGGATCAGGCGGTCTCTACTGTAACATTGAAAGGGCATATTTTATACCTCGGTGGAGAATTAAGAGTTTTTTCTATGGTGATGTAAGATGCTGTAATGTTGCGAAGGTTATGGGTGTTTGGCGGCGCGCAGAAGAGCGAGACGAGCTCACAGTGGGATCCTGCAGCTCGGGACACAGATTAAACGAGCTACTCACTGCTGGAGATCTAACAGAGCTCAGAACACTGAGAGCGGGGATTAAATATGACACGAGGGGGGCAGAGAGAGAGAGAGACAGAGAGAGAGAGCCAGAGAGAGAGAAAGACAGAGAGAGAGAGAGACAGAGAGAGAGAGACAGAGAGAGAGAGAGACAGAGAGAGCCAGAGAGAGACAGAAAGAGCCAGAGAGAGCCAGAGAGAGAGACAGAAAGAGAGCACCAGAGAGAGAGAGAGAGACAGAGAGAGACAGAAAGAGAGAGAGAGAGAGAGAGACAGAGAGAGCCAGAGAGAGACAGAAAGAGCCAGAGAGAGCCAGAGAGAGAGTCAGAAAGAGAGCACCAGAGAGAGAGAGCCAGAAAGAGAGCGCCAGAGAGAGAGAGAGCCAGAAAGAGAGAGCCAGAAAGAGAGAAAGTCAGACAGAGAAAGACACAGAGAGAAAGAAACCAAGAAACACAAAAACAGAGAAAGACAGAGAGAGAGGGAGACATTGAGAAAAAACAAAGAAACCAAGAAAGAGAAAAATGAGCAATGGATACAGAGAGGAAGAACATTCTAGGTCCACGCAGGCCTGCCAGCACCTGTCAGTTCTCTGACTAGAATAACACACACACACACACACACACACACACACACACACACACACACACACACACACACACACACACACACACACACTTCCATCTTTTCCCTCCCTCCTCCACCTCTTCTCCCGGCCCACCTCTCCATTCCGATCACATCCTCTGCTTCCCCTCCCGCGCTGACAGCACACCAGGACTCAGCGATAAAGCCTCTTCCTTTAATCGGTTTGGCTAATTCTGAAAAGTGCTGTGGAGCTGCATTGACACGCCAGAATCGAGTCACAAACGCCGGGAGAAAATATGTTGATTAATTAGATGAACACACGAGGGAGACATGTAGGGTACGAACTACAAGCTGCCGTTCTCAGACTGGGGTCACAAAGCAATTTACGGAAGTCTAATGACATCACTGAGGACTAAAACTGACAAAAATGTCAGAACAGGCAGAAGAGAAACGCTTCAAATTACAAAAAACTGAAAAGTCATTTAGATTAGACACAGTCCACATGGACAAGCCTTCACTCAATCATAAAACACTGACATAAAGCTCACCTGCAGTCAAGTAAACATTTTAGGTCGGTTTAATGGAGATGGATTAAGCCTAGTCTTAAATTAACCCTTAGAATGTGAGCATCAAGGATCCATGCTGGAAGCGCAACAAGTCGTAAACTGTCATCATACAGTAAAACAGCTTCTTATATGGAAGTTTCCCTGGTTTGTGTTGGTACTCAAGTTGTCCTCTGAACCCGGGAACTTTCAGGATAGTCTCCGCCCACAAGTGGGTGGGGAAAACCCGCAGAGGGAGGGGCTCCGGAGAGCAGCAAACGGCGAGCGTGTAGGAGAACAAACACCGGTTCTAGAATGATTTACACCGATTATATTTACTGAAATCAGAGTTTACTGACACACTCTGAGTTCTGAGGGTTCAATGATTGAATTATTATTTTAATTAAGCTTAAGAACATTAAGTCTTGAACAGTGAATACAGTGTTCCAGATTCACAAGCTCTGCATTATTAAGACCAGAAAACACAGACTGGACAAACATGAATATTGTAATGTAAGTTAATGTTATTAAAACATCCAGAGGAAGAACTAACAAGCTAAATGAACCAGAGTCTGGAGAGAACCTTCTTTCCCCAAGAGGACATTTAACGAGAAAACTTCTAACCTTCCCCAAACTTAAAACTTCTTAAGGCCGCATTGAGTACGCTTACCAGCACATAGTAATCCGATGACTGCAGCACATCAGATTGTAGCAATAATGCGACCAACATGTTAACAAGCACTGAAGTAATCTGATAATGAGAAAACTCAGAGTCTGTGAGTCACCCTGTGATCAGATTTCTAAATATGTGACATGGTTTTAACAGCCAGTAAACTCAAAGCACAGCACAACAAAACAAAAAAAAAGCTCCTTGTCCCAGTTTTCTTGCTACAGAGTCCCTTTTTACTGAGAAATATTTATTTGAGAGTTCATTTGACTTTGACTTTGTGATATGAGTTATTTATCACCATTTCATAGTAGTAGAGTTAAAAAAAAGGGGTTAGTATTCAATGGAGGCTTTTCTTCATCCGGCTGCATTTCCTCACGTACACAGATGTAGAAAAACGAAATGAATTAGTTTATGGATGTACATGCGCTGAAAAATCCAATTACTGAGCTAAAATCCAGGTCTCTTTATCTAACTTCTTGAAATGTAATCTGGTTTTGAAGATCTGTTGTTTACATGACCATGTGAATAATCGGATAACTGCTGAAATCATATTACTAAATGGTTGCATGTGTACTGAATATCTTTCACAATGTGATTTTGATATAAAAACAATCATACAGCCCTACCAAATGATGATTCTCATATCCATAAGCGAAAATTTGTTATTTCGCCAAATTTCCCAAATCAGCCCTATCACTTGGGTCACTATGTCTCATTGGATGTACCTTTCAAAAGTATTAGTGTTTTAAATTAATGGGTGTAACTGTACAGTTTTTAAAGTCAATCTGAAATTAAAACGGACCTTTTAACCTTGCAAGTCCATGTTCCTCAGTTCCTCATCCCTTAAAAGACTAAATTCTTCTGCAATAAACATGAAATAAGTTTTGCTTGCCTCTAAACATCATCCGACTAAATCCGATTAAATATTGATATGAATGACATCACCATGCACCAGTCAGTGGGGAAGATTCATAATAACCAACGATATAATGTTTCACCTCCACCACACACCATCCACACCCATCACTGAAAGAAAATGTTCAAAAGACCCTCCCTACAGTGTTTTATTTCAAAATGTGTCACGGTACGGAGGGAGAACGTGTCCTGATTGCTGATTCAGATCAGTTTAAGTTCTGTTAACCTTAAAAAAGTCACATTATATCTGTTAGATATCGCCACAATACAACATAGTGGTGATCAATACGTGGTTTTAGATTGACAGTTTTGCTCAAATTTACTTGTACCGCACAAAAATATCTGCACATATAAACTGGTCTTGTTGCTTTATTCAAAATTTAGGAAGAAACGTTCATTACAGGAGAGTTTCCTCAAGTATCTTTCAGAAAATCTACACTACCAGTCTAAAGTTTTACACACACTGAGATTTCCTACATTTGCATGTTACTCAATTAATATTTACTAAAAATACACTCAATATTCTTTACTAACAAATAAATTTACAGTCTGTTCACCCTTTGAGTTCCTTTATTAGACAGAAAATGTCATTTTTAATTAGTCACTACAGACATACAAAAAAAACCCCCACCTAAAATACTTATAATGTGGATCACCAGACAAGTGTTAGGACAGTCTAGAATTTGACTCTGCATCACCACACAACGAGTTAATAGGATGTCAGACCTGCACTGTTACAGATTCTTTCATCTTATAAAGGAAACTGGTTTTATTTGACATTTTCATTTATAGCTGTTCACTAAACAACTTTTCAATGCTTATAACAGGAATAAAAAGCTGCAGTTTATGAAATAAATGGATAAGTGGTAAAAACCTGTGGTGTGAAAAAACCTGACTGGCAGTGTAGCTGCAAAGTAGGAGTATTTGCACATTTGAGAGCATCTGCAAAATGGTGTGAAAAAACCTGCAAATGCCTACACCAAAGCGTTACATATGGGAAATCCAAAACCAAAACCAGCTTACAACTGAACGCTCTCATCAAAAGCAAAATGATGCATGTCAGAGAGGCTCGACTGGAACCATTATGAAGATGGTGCATGTCTCAAGCATCAGGTTCCTTAAAAAATCTGCTTCTATGGAACATATGACTTATATATGTGAACATGTATGGCTGTTTCTGATCTCCAAAACAATGCATGCTTTGGAAGAGTCTCTCAACCATTTATTTGGTCTGCATGGTAGAACTTAACCTCCACACTCTCTACATTGGGAGAGTATGTGCAGCAGGAGATCAGAATCAGAATCAGAAAACTTTACTGATTCTGGAGCAATTTGCTTATGGTACGACTGCACTGACAAACAGAGATACAGAGGGCCAAAACAATGTAAAGTCTAAATAAAACCAAATAAAAACGCTGTAGAAAATACTCAATATGAATCACACTACGCTGTATACACAAAATGCTGTGGTATTAATATTATACATAAATAACTTACAGTTAAGTGATTTTAAAGTCAAATCAGAAATGAGAGATCCCACAGGTTTCTAAAAAAAAAAAAAACGCAATTAAAACTGTAGTTACAGGTATAGATAGAGCATTACTTTATATTCACTGGGAATTTCAAGCAAAAACTATAATAGTTTTAAAAACTATTTGATTTTTATAATTTAATGAGTATTGCATTATTCAGTCCCATCCTTAATATTCACAATAACACCAACAATTTGTTTTCTATGTTTGTAAGACCATGAAATGTGAGGTTATAGAAAATACAACCCACTAGAAACTTGCTCGTCCTGTGCTGATTTTATTGCTGTCCAAATCTGAGTTGGAGGCAAAGCATTAAAAATTTAGCACAGACTCCCCCCTGACAAACTAATCCAGTATGAATAGGGCTTTATTCTGACTTCTTAAAACATCAAGAGTATGAAGGAGCCTTTGGTGATGTGCAATATCACAAAAGCACCAAGCAAAAATAGTGCTGTGAAATTATATTCTTCTAGCTCTGAAATCTACTGACGGCTTCTCTAATGAACAGCAGGGCTGTCCTCAGTTATCCCCTGCAATGACTTTGGACTTCAGAATTATTCAATCCACCATAATAACAGTCTAATTCCAAGTCACCTTTCATCTCTTTCAAATCAAACAAGCTCGCTGCCCACATTTGTATGAAACAAGCCGCAGAGGTGAACAAAGGAGGCCGTAATTTGAATCCTCCAGTGAAAGCCCAGAGACCTCCTTACTGGTGGCTGCTCTCCAAATGGCAACCAGTCGGTCTCAACGTAGCATGAGCTGCAGAGCACACCAGCCTCACTTAGCCGTACAGATAGTGATCAAACCTGTAAACTGAGACCCATGAGGCAGCTAGACAGACTTCAATGTAGATTAATGCATCCAATGCATCCAATGTTAGTACTAACAGCTTTAATACAGATTTACTTAATGTGATTTTTGTTTAGAACGCTAAACAGTCATTGAATATGAGAGCATTTTATCTACTTAAACGAATGAGTCAAAGGTTTGATATTATTTGTGGACATACAGTAATCTGCAAAAGTCTTAGGCACATATTTCAAATCTGTTTAGATAAGCAGTAAATAAAACTAAAAAGATACAAATACAAATAAAATACAAATAGCATTATACAGTAGTGATGTTCTGTTCAGTATATCAGTGTGTGCTTGTGGACGTCCAGTATTACTTGTAGTTTCCATCAGAAACCTGGTTTGACTCAATCAGTCCTTCATTAAATGAAATCAGGAGCTGCTGACAGAGTTTCAAAAATCCAAACGACGGCTGGAGGAACCGAGGAGAAATCTGGAACCGAACCGAACCAGAAATACACGTTAATTATTACACGCTGAGAAAAATGGCTTTAAAAAAATTTGCATAGGCGCCTAAAACTTTTGCACAGTACTGTAAATTTTCTGCCTCCATGAGTTACATCCAGAATCTGACCATCAAAACAAGCATCTGTCTCGGAAAAACATATACAGAGAAAACCGAGGCACTGGGAGTCTCCGTAAATTCAGGCTTGGCTAATAAAGCGGTGGCTCAGAGGATCTGTATGTCAGCGGGCTGAAGCTGCACCGGGGTGTACAGTTAATAATTACAGATAATTACAGCTCTTTTGTTCATTGATCGCCAGATGTGGTGCGAAGCAGAGCGGCGATGTAGCCTGTAATACAAACACCCTGCTCACACAGAAGTGTTCTCTGTGTCACAGATAACTAGCCTGGATTGGTTTTGAAGTGCACCAAACACTAACTACAAACTACATGAACACCAATGGCCAGTTTAAGACACAATCACATAAACAGCATGATTTTGTTGTCATGGTCCGACCTGAACTTGCCTCAGTTAAAACAGGCTGATAGTGAGGACAATACTGGCAAAATTATTCAAGAAAGACCTGAACATGTGAAAGCTTGGACTGCACTGACTTGCACGTGGAGCTTCTGCAACATTTCAAGTCTTTTTCATTAGTGATGAGAACTTTTTGACATTAAAACAAACAAGGCCACAGTTTCTGGGCAGCTGGTGGTCTGGGGGTTGCCCTGCGATCAGAAGGTTATGGGTTGTGGGCACTTGGTGAATGGGTTAAACACAGAGAAAGAATTTCACACTGTTCACACTGTGCTGTGCTGCATGTTCACATGCAACAAAAATGGCCACTTTACTTCACACTTCAATTTAGTTTTGCGGAGAGAAGAGGACAGCCCTCTTGTTAAACATTTTTTCTCAAATAGACGTTGTTAGATATTCAAACACAAGGAGAGAAGCAGGAACTCAAGAATGAAAGTAAGCAGAACTATAGACGAACTGGTCTTTTGTAAATATATTGGTTTAGTCCAGTTTCTTTGACTAAGAAGGCGGGGTTGTTGTGTGCATGTAAACGGTTACTGTCTGAGCATCAGGATTCTGCTCTGTCCTCCAAGGGGTCCTGATTTCCACAGACTAGAACACCTGCTCATGGGTCTAATGCTTGCACAGCTATTAGCACCCCTGCATAAGTGGCTCCCCTACACCTCCAAGCAAAAGTAACATGGATATTCTACACCTAATGGACAATCTATTACTCCTCGGGTCCTTCTGCTAGCCACTGATCCACCTGGACATTGTCGCGTTGGCAGTGCTATCCAGGACTGAACCTCCTTGTTCCTGTATCCTTGCGCCTAATGCCCAGTATATACTGCATGATTTTGTTCTGTCCCAGACAAAAGATGACAACCATGAAACAATTGAGGAGATTTCTTTGGACGTACTGATAAATTGCGCAGGCGTGAGCTTGCTGCAGCATGTTTTGACTGCTTTCTACAGATTTTTTATTTAGATTTTATTTAGACTTATTTTATTTTATATTTTATTTTATAATGTTCTTGTGTCTCTGTGTCTTTGTGTGTTGTGGCAGTCATCACATAAGCAATTTCCTCCGGGATCAATAAAGGTTTCTGATTCTGACTCTGATTCTGTACTGTGAGAGATGTTCAAAGACTGCCATCGTCACGGCGTCCAAAGACAGCCTGAGATTATTTTCTGACAATGTCAGAAATTTAGGACGACCATGTCACAGTGTGTGTGCTGTATGACCTACGTCTACTGACCAGCCAATCAAAACGCAGCATGAAATGACGTATCTATCAACAAAATCCAAACAGCATGGAGAAGAAACAAAGGAACACCGGTAAACACTTTCACACACACAATCATACACACCTTCATACACACCATCATACATCTACGCACCTTCACACACACCATTATACACACCTTCACTCACACCATCGTACATCTGCACACCTTCACACACACCATCATACATCTACACACCTTCATACACACCATCATACATCTACACATCTTCACTTACACCATCGTACATCTACACACCATCATACATCTACACACCTTCATACACACCATCATACATCTGCACACCTTCACACACACCATTATACACACCTTCACTCACACCATTGTACATCTACACACCATCATACATCTACACACATCTGCATTTTCTCAATTCTCCCATAACAATTACCCAAATAGTGATTTCAGTATCTAAAGCCTGGTGCCTCAGTTAACTGGTCCCTTGAGTACCTGTTCACATGCCTAATGGAGACCCACCGCTGTTTGTGGTTCTTTCAGTCAAATCCACCTGGACCACTGGGCTGAGATGCACCAGTGCTTTACTGGCCAGTTTGATCACCTAATGCTTTTCATGCATCCCTCCAGCAAACCACTGTGACCCAGTGGTCAGTTCCCGGTTCACACTCTAGTCAGGTGTAGATTTGTTCTGTAATGAGTGACCTTTATGTGGTAGATTTTGCATACGTTCTCTTGCTCCTCTCTCCTTCTCAATTGCATATCGCTTGTGCTCTTGTTCTCGTGATGTTAAGAGTGTTTAGAATGACTCTGAAGTTTGAAGAGGTAAACGTGCAGCTCAGTGAAACTATGGATGATGACAGGCGTATGCTGGGTTGGTGGAAAGGTCAAATATCAGTCACTTAACCCTTAGAAAGCAAGTGGTGCGGAAGCACAACAGATGGTAAACTGCCCACAAGTGGGTGGGTGTCTGGAGAGCGGCCGAGCGGTGCCGCGCCAAGAGAAAGAGCAGCAAACGGCGAGCGTGTAGGAGAACAAACACCGGTTTTAGACTGATTTACACCGATTATATTTACTGAAATCAGATTTTGGGGCAGCTGGGTGGCCTAGTGGTTAGGGTGTTGCCCCTGCAATCAGAAGGTTGTGGGTTCGAATCCCAACACTGCTAGTGTCATCACTGAGGTACACTTGAGCAAAGTACCATCCCCACACACTGCTCCCCGGGCCCCCCTCTTTGGTGGCAGCTCCCTGCTTCACTTGGTGAATGGGTTAAATGCAGAGAAAGAATTTCACACTGTGTGTTGTGCTGTGGTGTGTTCACGCGTGAATAAAAGGGGCCACTTCACTTTACTTTTACTAATACACACCAAGTTTTAAGGCTTAACTCAAGCAGTTATTTACACGTCGAAGCTCTAAAAAAATTGTGTGCGAGATAATCCACCTGTCAGTGTGTGTTAGGAGACTGGGGTTCGGGCAGGGTTTGTGCATTGAATTTGGCAGTACTAGTCAGAACAGGTCAGATAAAGTCTCAACGCCATGGGTTTCAGGCTTCAACTTGTTGTTCCTACCGTGTCTGCTGCATAAAGGCTCCCAAACATCTACACTTTTGGATCACACTTAGAGGGGTGTCATTTCGCCTCATCATGACCATCGCTAGATACACACCTCCCCCCTAGCACACCTCAAACCAGCATTCTCCCTTAGGTCTTACCCAAGTACATTCAAACTGGCTTCCTTCACAGACAAGCAGGGCATTTAACATTCTCTGTTAAGCCCCGTCCAGGCTTTGGGGCATTACATGGACATGCTTGTTGACATTTGTCAAACCAATTATTTGTTCGCCTCTGTCAGGACTAGAAGGTCCTCTGCACCTGACAGCAGGAGTAATTTCTAGGGCTTATAATCATTGTTTGACAGAGGTACATGAACTTCAGTGGAAGTAGAAATATACTTGATAAAATACTACTTATGTAAAATGCCCTTATTTCTGCTTGGGTAAAGTACTTGCCTTAAGAAGTCCTCAAGTATCAAAACTAGTACAGAAAATGACTGCAATTATATTATATAGTTTAAATTATACAGTTTCTATTAAGATGTGTGTGGCCACAGATATGTACAACTGACTCAATTTTTCACATCTGCAGTCATACCGATCTAACAGAAACTGTTAATCAAAACACTATAACTGCAATACTGCAATAACTCACAGTACTTTTACTTCTGATACTGCTGTACACTTGCAAAGCAAGAACATTTGTATTTGACCTTAAGCAGAAACGTAGCTCAGAACTTCTCCTCAAATAATATTTCATCTTGAGTATTCCTACTTTCAAGCAAGTACAGGTTTCCTACTTTGACCAGTCAATCCAATGGCTATTCACAAACGTTCCAGAGTTCCAGGTAACCACCAGGGTTGTCAATCTCTTGGAATTTGTTAGAAGATTCTAGGCCTGTATGATATGGACATAATACTAGTATTGCGATTATACTGCTACATATTGGGATTGTGATGCATTTCAATATATTAAAGGCCCCATATCTTCACTTTTCTGGAATTATGTACATTTTTGCTGCCCCACCCACATTTTAAGTACATATATATATATATATATATATATATATATATATATATAACCTAAGCTGCAAACCAAGCCGTTTTCACATCAGTTTTGTGATGTCATACATATTTCCATATGTCTCCTTATTTAGCTTACAGCAGTTTAGCTGAAGTTGTAAGAAGAGGTTCAGCCTCATGCTGAATGAGTAGCAATGCAGGACATCCAATCAGAAGAGGAACTGGCTACAAATTTCAGTCTTAAAGGCACAGTAACAAAAACTTGGAAAACCCTCAGAAAACGGTCATGTAAGCATGAATTATGATGAACTATGAAATCGTTTTGGTACACAAACTGATTTATCAGAACACCTAGTAATGTTCACCAAGAACTGTGATTGCTCACTCCATCAGAAATATTGTGATTTTTTAGAGTCTCATTTGCATATTGAAGCCTTCTATGATATCAGTATTGCAGAGAAAGATATCGAAATAATGATGAAGAGATGATATATTGTGCAGCCCTAGAAGATTCCTAGAGGATTTATTCTTGACTGTATCATTTACTATGTTACTGTTTGATTATGTTGGTATAAGATATCAGCTTGTGCACAAGCTGGCCATCTGGAACTCAGTTACATTTGTAACCAGTGTTATACAATTAAGCAGTGAAACCTAATACACCAACTCCGCCAGAGAGGGAACAGTAGAACCGATCCATCCTGCTCGTGAGATACTGCCAGGAATCACAAAGCAAGACAATTAATTTACACAACAACAATGGCAGCAGGACACTCACTTCATAACCCATGGAATACTCACTCACAGACGCTGGGGCAATAATAAATTCTTTGCAGCTTCATAAATCAAGTAGCCGATAGTTAATGTTGTGTTCATGAATAACGCTGCATAATTTTAAAAAGGTCCAGCCTTGCTCGCAGGCTCCAGTGTCCAGTGCTCCGATTGGCAATGCCGTCATTCCTATTCCCCATTAAATGAGAGCAGGAAGAATAATCTCTGGAGAGGGGAACAATTTAATATGTTGTTTCATCTTAGGTTTCTGATAGCACACCAGCGCCATATTCATTTTGCCAGCAATTACCGGTTTTCCCCCGCAAGGCCTTTACTGCTCTACTACATCTCTCCAGTCAGAGATGCAAACCCTCGCTGAGTGGGGAAAAGGTGAGAGACCCCCCTTCACCATCATATGTGAGCTCAGCATGGGCTGCACAAATAACAGATTTTACAAAAAAACACTGTCTTAGTACACAGTTTGGCTGCAAACTGGTTCAAATCTCTGGTAAAATGGCCTATTAATTTGTGATCAAACTAGACTACTAAAAATCAGATGATTTGTCATCACCAATGCAGTTTCAAGCCATTGAAAAGGAGCAGGCCTTGATCAGTTCAATATGGCTCACATGGGATGAACATCTTTAACCCTTAGAACACGAGCACCACAGAGGTGCAACAAATGATAAACTGTCATCATACAGCAAAACAGCTCCTTATATGGAAGTTCCCCCGGTTTGTGTTGATACTCGAGGTGTCAGACGTCATGCTGAGTTTTATTTGGTGTTCTTATGTCACGAAGAATCAAACTTATTGTAATTTAAAAACATGTAATATGATAATAATAACCACTACACGGATTTTAAAAATGATGTTACACACAAATGAAGATAAAGAACAAAAATGAACAAATTTCTTTTATTTTAGGTTTTAGAAACAAACAGGAAAAAACACAAGATCTTTGAACCCGGGAGAACTTTCAGGACAGTCTCTGCCCACAAGAGGATGGGGAAAACCCGCGGAGGGGCACGCCGAGAGAAAGAGCGGTAAACGGTGAGCGTGTAGGAGAACAAACACAAACACTGTTTTACACCATTTACATTTACTGAAATCAGACTTTTACTAATATGCTCTGAGTTCTGAGGGTTAAAAAGGGGAGGCAAATTTTAGCAAACATGCTGACAGAGGACATCTGTTTCACCGTAACAAGTCTAGGAAGTGTTTCAGTGAGCCTCTCCCTACATTTTGTTAATATATGCATGCAACAATATTAAATAGTGGCATACCCAATGATGATAATGTGATAATCTGTCAGATGTTCACAAGTTTCTTGCTGCGAGTCTCGAATTTCAGGCTTGTTACTAGCAGCAGCCATTGCATTGTTCAAAAGTAAACCCTGCTAAAAAGCCATTGGGTTTGACAGGGCCTCAGATAATGAGCCTTTCATTATTCATAAACGCCTTTAGTCTGAAGGACAGAACTGAAGAGCTACAAGCAGTAAATGTGTTTTTAAAAAATATACAAACAGCTGGTTACTCTGTTGTCTGTTCAGCAAGTACTCTGAACACATAATAGCTAGTTTTAAGCCTTTAGTCCAAGCCGAGTTGTGTGTCAATCAACGTGTCAAGAGTCATGAGAGAGACAGTCAGAAGTCAGAGAAAGAGAGTGAGAGAGAGAGCGTGAGTGTGTGTGGGTGTTTACATGGGTGTAGTAAATTCCAAAGATGAGGCCAGCTACAGACAGGATTAGGGTCATAATCTCATTACGATTCTGCCTCCTCTCATTATTAGAACAAGGTGTGTAGATAAACACCACCACCACTGACTTACCAGGAATATGACATAATCACAAGACCCCAACAAACACAGAACAGAAAAACAGGGCATGGCTTGATACATGCATGCTACAAAAGTAAAGAAAAATAAGAAACACGGGGCAAAAATAAATAACGTTTAACCCTTAGAACACGAGTGGCACGGATCCATGCCGGAAGCGCAACAAATAGGCGCTCCCCCGGTTTGTGGTGATGCTCGAGGTGTCAGACGTCATGCTGAGCTTTGTTTGGTGTTCCTGTGACACGCAGAACCGAAATGACTGTAATTTAAAAAACATGTAATAATAATAATAAAAAACACTACTGGTGTTTTAGAAATGACATCACATGCAAATGACCATAAAGAACAAAAATGAACGAATTTCTTTTATTTTAGGTTTTAGAAACAAACGGAAAAAACACAAGATCTCTGAACCCGGGAGAACTT
>JBBPCZ010009398.1:0-15200 GCA_037974445.1 Brycinus macrolepidotus
TCAGTGCCTGACCTCATAAATGCTCTACAGAATGAATGGACACAAATTCCCACAGAAACTCCAAAACCTTGTGGAAAACCTTCCAAGAAGAGTGGAAGCTGTTATAGCTGCAAAGGGGGGACCAACTCCATGTTAAAGTCTATGGATTTTAATGCAATTTCATTAAAGTCCCTGTAGGTCAGGTGTCCCAATACTATTTGTCCATATAGTGTGAATTTTTTTATATACAGTATATCCATATAAAATTGAACATATATAAATGTAGTTATATAAATATAACTAAATATAACTACAGTTTCTCAGTCGATCATGTTTTTTACACTTCTGTAAGCTGCTGCACCACTGAATGATACAGATCTCCAGATTCTGATGGATTTTGTACAGTTTTATTTCATTAACAGATTGGTGTCATGTGGACCCCTAGGTCAGGTGGCGACGGTGTTTGGCCCTAATGTCTTAGAGTACTCCCGGAATTTGTGCCAGGGTCAGTATGATTATCTCCAGCGTCTGCCCGACTCTTTACTCCTGAACATCATGGCCCACTTAGACCTGGAGGATGTTGCACGGTTTGCACGAACCTGCTGCAGGTTTAAAGAGGTTAGTCGGTCAGTTGATTATTACAGGCTGTACTCTGAGTTTCCAGTTTAATAAGTCCATCTATGTTGTAGCTGCATTTCATCAGAAACACTTATCATATACATAGTTTGGAGGTTTGCACCAAGGGTCTTTTCCCTCCAATGTGATCTTTAAGTACACTTGTTCAAGCCAACCCTGCATGCTTGAAATGGAGTTACAAGGAAGGGGTTTCTGATGAAGAGGCCAAGTAGTGCGTAAAGTAGTGATGTGCAGGTCACAACAACCCGAATCCGACCCAAAATGTGTCCGTAAGTTATTAATAGCTTAGTTGAAATGCTGCTTTACCACTTTATGACCCGCCTCACCTGCACGCACAAACTTTTCTAATAACTGACCCAAACCAAGTCAAACTAGGTCAACCCACTCGTCACTAGTGTACAGAGTGTAAAAACCCCAGGAACACCACTGTGCCTGACACACCACCACCAATCATAACAGATCACTGTGCTGAGAATGATCTTCCACTCAAATAATCTGATTCACAGATGTCCTGTGGTTAGAAACCTGTGGATGCATTAGAGGGGCCTGAAAATATTATACAGTGACAACAACAGATGCATTACAGTTTTCAAATGTACAGTGCCACCAGAAAGTATTCACACCCCTTCACTTCTTCCACATTTTGTTGCATTACAGACTTATTCTAAAATAGATTTGAGTATAGTTTTCTTTTACAAAATCTACACAAAATGGTCCATAATGGCAAAGTGAAAACATGTTTTCAGACATTTTCTTAAATTTATAAAACTGTAAACACTTAAACACAATCGGTACATAAGTATTCACATCCTTTGCTGTGACTCTCAAAATTGAGCTCAGGTGCATCCGATTTCCACTGATCATCCTTGAGATGCTTCTACAACTCGATTGGAGTCCACCTGTGGTAAATTCAGTTGACTGAACATGATTTGGATTGGCACACACTTGTCTAAATAAGGTCTCACAGTTGACAGTGCATATCAGAGCAGAAACCAAGCAAGGAAGTCCAGGGAACTGTCTGTAGACCTCCGAGACCAGATTGTGTCAAGGCACAAATCTGGAGAAGGATACAAAAAAATGTCGGCAGCATTGAAGGTCCTGAAAAGCACTGTGGTCTTCATGATTCGGAAATGGAAGAAGTTTGGAACCGCCATTACCCTCCCTAGATTGAATACTTTCTGGTGGCACTGTACAGTAAAGTGCACCTGTATGGTGGATATTTCTGATGAAATACGAACAGTAAACACAAAGTGCGTGGAAATAATAAACTGGCTGCTCAGTGTAGGCAGCTACTTAAACTTATGGTGCTTTCAAGTGCTGTTCTCTGTGTGCCATTTCATATTATATTGATTTGTATTATATTGACTTGAGTTATTTCCAGCTCTGTAGCTCCGAGGAGTTCTGGGAGCAGACGGTGCGGCTGCACTGCGGCACTGTGACAGCTGGGATGGAGGATTTGGCCAAGGAAGTGGGCTGGAGAACCGTCTTCTTCACCAACAAATTACAGCTGCAGAAACAAATCAGCCGCCGAAAACTAAAGAACGAAACAGCCTCTGCTGATGTGAGTCCATCTTTTTCAGGCCTGCAGTTGGACTCTTTGCCTGGACTCGGGGACAAGATGGACTGAAGTGAAGAATGAGCCTGTCCATGCCTGGCCTATAAATGTGTTCTTTCATAGCTACTGTTCTAGGTAGGACAACCTTTACAGAACTTTGGTAAAAATTCAGTTTAGCCCAGTGTCCTAGCGCGCACACACACACACACACACACACACACACACACGAGTAACACAGACTAAATTGAGAAATTGTGACAAAAGCTGTTTTTCTTTGACCGAATGGCCTGATTTTTACCTGCTTTAAGTAAAGCTCACAAGAGCAGCTACAAAAGAACACATTTGTGGGCAGAACTTTGGATCGGTCAGTTTACAGTTTACAATATTGATTTGATTCAAATGTGTTTCATTTCTACATGAATAAAATATGTTGCATTTGATATATATATATTTTATTTATTTGGAAATTCCGTACACATTTCAATCATATCATGTCAGTTCAGCACTTTTTCACTGTGTGCCCATTGCCTAAAGTCTGCACTTCTGTGTATTTCATTCAGTTCTGTCCTCGATCAGTAATGTTTTTTAGTGAAGCGCTGGACTTTGCATCACTCCTCACTTTTTAAAGGCATTAGTCCATGCTGACATCATAATATTATCATATTGCGGCCAACACATTTTTTTAAGAAAAATATTTTGCTCGTTTATTATAATTTACTATTGTTGCCATTTAGCAATCATTTAGAATCTTTTTCAGCTTAGTTGTTCTGCTTGACTATAATAAGAATAATAACATTAATAAACTGCTGCCCAGTTCGACCTCCACCTGGCCCGCTGCTGCTTCAGAAACATTATAATAATTAATTCCATTCATGGATAATTTCATGGATAATTTTCAGTAGCGTATTTTGACTTTTTGACAAGAAAGAAAGCCTGAACTGTGCTTTGAAGAGTGCCGACATAAGTTCCGTTCCGTCTTTTCTGGTGAATTCTGCTGAATGGGGAATTGCTTAACAATGCAGAGTGAGGTTAAAGTGTAGTGCTGGCTTTCAGAAGCGGTATAAGGTGAGTAAGAGCTGCCATTATTTCTGTAACATGTCAAACACTCAGAACCGCCCCCCAAGACCCTTTTTTGTGTGGCCTGATATCAGCTGCCTATTTCCATCCCCCCACCATTTTTCTTTGACTAGGGTGGGCTTTCAAAATACAATTAAGTCATACCAGCAGTGTTCGCTCAGTCTGTACCGAGCTGGCCGGGGCTCATTACCGCTGCATGGCTGCGTTAAATGACAGTGGCGGGAACGTTCTGCAGGTGTGCTGGTGTGTATTCAAAAGTGGACAAGTTCATTTAAAGCGCACATAAGAAGAAGAGCGCACAAGGCGAGAGTCAAGGTCTATCATCAGTGCTGCCGGAGGACGTGGAGAGATGTCTAATCTCAGCCGTGGAATGGATTTACCTTTTGACCGCTGGACAGGTGAGATAACAAGATAACAAATGTTTTTTTTGTTGTTTTTTTTGTTCTTGTTTGCATGTATGTCACATATCACAGTGCTGCAAGTGTACACTGTGCAATCTGCTGTTATTTAACAGCCTGGTAACCTAGCAGCATGTGCTCAGCTATAACAGAGAAAAGGACATATAAGGCTGATTTCCCAGACCCAGATTAAGCCTAGACTAAAATGAATAGTAGTTCTCCATTAACACTTAAATTTGCCCTGGATTAGGCTTAATCAGTACCTCGGAAAGCAGCACTTCATCAAGCAGGGCATGCCCATCTGTGTCATTTGTCACAAGATATTTTTTGTGAAGGATTTCTTTGATTTTATTTTTATTTTTTACTGGAATTTTACTGAGTATTACCCATTGATACTCTTTCATTTTCCATGTTTATATATTTAAAAGACAGAAAAACATAAAATGTAACTCAGACACTAAAAGTATTATTGTACAGCAGGTGTGTTTGATGACTGACTTACCTGAATGAATCAGGTGTGTTTGAGAAGGAAAAATCAGTGCTGGACTAAAGCTCTTTACTGGACCCTGGACCCTGTAGTTTTGTACAGTGTCTGTCTGTATTTTGCTCTTGGTGTTTTTTTTTTTTTTTGGTTTTTGCTATTTTGTATATAACTCACACAATGTATATTTACAGTGACGAAGTATTTGGATACAATTTCTTTGTTATTTAATATAATCTCCACTTCATATTTACACATATAATGTGTTTTGACTTTGTACTTATTAATATGAACAAAAAAGTATGTATTCATAAGCATACGCAAAGATATATGAAATTGCGGAAAAGAACTATATTAAAATACACATGTACGTAAAGGTTCAAACTGAAAAGTGCTTGGATGGTTTAGCCAGTCTCCTGACTTTAATCCCATTGAAAATTTATGGAATACTTTGAAATTGTGAACCCTCTTAACCCTGGTGGAATTGGTTCCCAGCCGTAGTCTC
Source organism: Brycinus macrolepidotus (assembly GCA_037974445.1). NCBI lineage: Eukaryota > Metazoa > Chordata > Actinopteri > Characiformes > Alestidae > Brycinus > Brycinus macrolepidotus. The sequence continues at coordinate 4,632 of JBBPCZ010009398.1, forward strand.
AGAGGACCCCCTGTCGTTTTCCATACTCCCAACACACCTGATCCAACCTACTTACAAGGCTTTCTCATCTGGAGTGACATGGATGTGTAAGAGCAGAGAAAACACTCAGATAATCAAGGCGGCCGGGGGTGGGGTGTGTGGTGTGGTGTGGTTGCGGCTTGTTGGGGGTTGGGTACCACTGTCATAGCCTCAAAACTGTACTGGCCAACAGTGGCTTAGTAGCAAAGTACTAATTAAATTAATTTGTAGTGTCTGAACACTTTAACCTTTCCATTTCATTTTTTAAATATATCTTTGTTTATGCCTAAGCATACATCCAGAGATTGTGTGTAAATACATACGGTGGATGTATAATCAATAAGAAAAACATAGTTGAATACTTACTGTAGATGTTTTTTTCAGCATTTATTCAGTGTTTTCAGAAAAAGAAATGACATGATAATAGAAATTTGTTTATAATGTTTTTTTTATCTGCTTCAATATTTGTATGCTGTTTTTAAAAAACAGTGCAAGGCATTATGGATATTTTTTTTTATTATTTTCATTATAATTTCATTCTAAATATTAATTTCATTCAAATTTCGCCCTTGATGTGAAATGTATTCATTTTGTATACTACTTTTATTAGAACATCATTCAGGATATTTGAATTGTAAATTCATTCAGAAATTTTAGAAGAACCTCCTTCCTGATTGGCACTTCATTCTGTATATTAATTTAATAACAGCTTCATTCTATATGTCAATTTTATTGGAATTTCATTCAATGTATCTACTATATTATGCTAGATATTACTTAGACATTACTTAGATTTTACTCATTAGAACCTCATTCTGAACATTAATTTAATTAGAACTTCATTTTTGATATTCATTTTAGGATCTTTCATGATGTTCTACAGCTTCCTCAGTCACTGTAGGATCATCTACAGCTCAGTTTGCCATTCTGCCACAAATTCCTGTTAAAATGAAACATAACTAGTATATTATGATCATTTTGTACATTTGTCTGCATTTGTTTCATTGGTTTCATGTTGCTGAAACTGTTGACTCTAAGCTTTTTAACAGTAGTGAATGTATTTCTTTAGGCTCCTCAAGTTCAGAGAACCCACGGGTTCTGGATGCAATGAAGGTCTGCATCCATTCTGTGGCCTTTGTAGCCACTGGACTCTTCACGTATCTGATTACAGTGACCGTTTTCGGCTCTGCTGGACTCCGCCAGAACCCACGGTACATCCTGCTCTGCCAGCACTGTGCCTGCATCTCTGGCTTTAACATGGCCGGCGCTGTCGTGCACTGCTTGCGTTTCTTCCGCTGGCCCACTGCACGCCTCACCTGTTGGATCCTCTTTGACCTGCAGGTAACCTTGTCAAGTCAAGTCAAATTTATTTCCACAGCCCATTCTCATACACAAAGGTCATTCAATGTGATTTACTCAAATAGAATAAAAATAAAATAGAATAAAATAAAATAGAAGAGTAGAAGAAATAAAAGAATACACACAAAATCAATAAAAGAAGATTGAAAGTGCAATAGAAGTACCAATATTTAAAAGAAGATGGAGGAGAATAGAGCGTTTTTAAAGCTACAGTTGGGACAGATCTGAAATTGATGGGCAGTTGGTTGGACAGCATAGTGGATAAACCCCATTTCACCATGTTTAGTTTCAGCTCTTTTCACCACTAGCTGATCAGCTCCTGCAGATCTAAGAGACCTACCAGCAGCAATCTTTTGATTGTTTAAATGTTAACGTTGGAAAATCTGGAACAAAAATATGACCATTTTCATACATAGAGATTACATGAGGTTCTTTTTTGTGTAAATTTGTTTTTTTGTTTTTTTTTACAATCTTTAGGTCGTGATGGCCCGTGGCCTGACCTTGACCCTCACCCTGATGTGCATGTGCACCTGCCTGTCCATCTGCCTGCCGCTTCATTACCCAGCGCTGATCCAACGCTCCTTCTGCTGGATCATGCCCCTGCTCTGGCTGCTGACTGTGGTTAACCCTGTGGTCTTCACCATCCTGGCCTGCACTCACCAGCCTTGGGACTACGTGATTGGTCTGGACACGGAATGCTCTACCGCTTTGGAGAGTAAAGCCTGCATTATTAGCGCTCTGGTGCTGCTGATTCTCATGGCTCTGCTCATTTTTGGCAGCTACTTGCTGATCTACCTCGAAGGCCATCAAGCAGGACATTTCTCCCAGTCCAACAGCAAGGGCCGCCGGACCATCCTCATCCACATCCTGCAGATGAGCTTGCACATTTTACCTGCGATTATCATTGTCGCTCGCTTGCAGCAATCCCTAGCAGTTGCCATGGCCACCTTTCTGATTTTCAGCACAGCCCAGTCCCTCAGTCCTGTGGTTTATGGTCTCCGTTGCAAAGAGCTCCAAGATGAACTTCCCCGATTTTCCCCGCAATGCCTCCAAGCCTGTGTGAGTGTGAGCCTCACCACCAGCATGGACGATGCCAGCGTTCGAACCATAACCAGCTTCGAAACAGCTACTAGTACAGGTTCTGCCACCAGCTCAGGCAACAGCACGTCTACCTGCCCTGCAAGCAGCATTGTGTCTTGCCGAGTCACTGAGAGTGACCTGGAGGAGAAGGACAAACTTGAGTTTGATGGCTTCAAGATACATGTGACAGGAAGTGATCAGGAGGATGCAGTCTAACAATCCAGCTTGGGGAAGTTTTGTTGTCATCCTGAGAAGGTCTTCAATCTATTCAGGTGAAATAGTATGCTTTGCTCCACCAAGAAGACAGGCATTGAGTTTTGTATTAAAGTTGTAGGAGTGGTTAGCTAAATTCTCATTTTTGTGTCTGAGAAGGTTTGTGGTTGATCCCAAATGGCTCTTGCACTCGCAAGTTGAGAGTAGACCTTTTTTAGCAAGAGGAGAAACTGAAACTTGGGGTTGGGACGATCATTTTGCACTCCAACAGCATTTTATGAAGCACCAGTGGAGAAGTATTATGGTTTCAAATGGGCCTTGCTCTTCTCCTGGTGAGTGAAGGCCTTTACTCCAGCACAAATCTAAACTGGAAACCTGGAGTGATTGTTGGTATAAGGACCCAGTTTATTGTCTGACACGTTTTTATAGTCATCTTTGCACATAATAGCTAAGAGAAGAGAGGAATGGAGATTTGTATTAGAATGAAGGCTGTTGGGGTGGAGATGTTCAGAAAGGTCTCAAAACAGCTGTTCTTTGCTTACCCTTCTGTTTTTATAACCTTTTATCTGCTCTGATCACATATGCAGGGATATCGTATCACAAATGTGTATGTTTACACAGCTCTAATGTCAGAACCCCAGAGAGGTATTACAAGCTAGGTGAATAGACTGAGGTCGTGCAAAAAAGCCAGACCAGTGACATGACTCATCGCCAAAAAAGAATTCCTCAAGACAATGGGAGCCAAACAGAAATGCAGCTATTTGTTGTTGCTTTCAGAGTTGTTGCTGCTTTTCGTGACTTTGATATATTTGCCTTTAACATGGTACATTGTTTGCCAGCGTGAATAACAATCAGTCAATAGTATTTTCAAATGTATGTGTATTTTCAAATGGATATATTCACTGTGTTTCTGTATCACAGTTTAATATAAGCCTGTGACGTATTGTGTTTTTAAAAGTTATTCAACAATTTTCTTTGAAGCATTTAGTAGCCAATAACCAAGATATATTTGCGTGTTTGCTTATGGGTATACCACTTTGTTTCTTGCAAGTGTGTTTTTGTTGTAGCACAGTTTTTACATCAAAAACAACGCTTGCCTCTGGATGGTTGATTTGCAAGTCAGTTGATGGCACTTTCTTATAAAAGTAGGCAGCTTTTGGCCACACTGAGTGACATTACCCACCAGAATCGTGCTCATGAGGGTACTCCAAATCAGCATTTCATATGCAGTTGATTTGGAAAGACTCAGCTAGCAAACGTTTTCAGTGCCTACTGCAGATTTCCTCAGTTAACAATTACAGGTCTAAATGAATAAAAAGCCATTTAGTGCAATTAGCACAGGAATGCACAGCTGCTGTTATAAATACTTGGAGATGTATATATATATATATATGAGTGTGTAAAATATATATTTAATGCACATTGTTTACACTTTATTTTATTTCAACATGTGCTTGCATGTATACTGTAAGTAGTGGAACAGGATAGAAGTGTTTTTGAAGTTTGAACTGATGTTAAATATCACTTTTGTTCATTTGTACTAAAATTTTGCTTTGCATCATTTCATTCAAAGTATTTAAGTTTCACAAAATAAAATCAATTGTTTGTTATGACATAAAGGTATTCTTTATTCAAAATAGGGATTTTACTAACATTTTTTTTCTTATTCTAAATGTACTTCAATCAAAGTTTGCTTAAAAATAGTGAAAGATTGAGCTAATTAACTACAAAGACATTTTTATGACTCTTGTGTACCTGTCGTTACCAAAGGTGCCAGTAAATTTATAGGTTTACAGTTACAGACTGTAGTCCATCTATAGTTGTCCATCTAATTAATGAGCTTTTGACCACACAACTGGTTCTGTCTGGATATTTTTGAGTGGCACATCGCTCCCAATCCAGCAGTGACATTAACATTGTAAGACGTCCACCAGGCATCCCTGTGCCTGATACACTCATAGCAGCAACACACACACTACCATGCTACTACCAGTATCAGAGAGTGGTTCACCAAAATATCTCATCACTGGTGGTTTCTTTCTATGAATGGATGATGTAGAGGCTTGTAAATTATAGAGCAACAGATGGACAACAGTCCTTTAACTGTACACTTAAAAAATGGCAAATGAGCGTAAGTTCAAGGTAGATAGTCTCAGTACAATCAAATTTACTCTTGTTTGCCTTCCTCCTGGTAAAGCACTTTGACCTGCATTTTAAAATGGTATATAAATTAAGTTTATTATTATTACATTATAAAGTCATTACCCCTTATTTATACATTTGGACACCTCCTGTCAGCAGGTATAGGATCTAGATTAGTCCTGACCTAGAATGACCATCATAAGCACTGACAGATCCAAGATCAGTCCTTACAGCTTTGTTCATTTTTATACCTTGTTAGGCCATGTATCCTACATGGTTCCTTGGACATTTGGAAGAAAAAACAGCTCCAAAACATTGCCCCCACCATACTTAATATTTATGGTGGAAAGAAAAGGAGTTTTAAAACCTTGTATCTCCCTTTTGTCATTTAATTTAAATTATTTTTTATTGTTGTTTTTGTAATTGTTTTAATCAGCTGCCATTGTCTGCCAAAATTTCATGACAATCGCATTAATAGAAATGGTCTTAAAATATTTAATGACAATAAATCTTGTAATATGTATTTTTTTGGGAGATGTAAGGTGTTGTTTCAACAGTGGAGATTTTTTACAAGACAAGTTTGGATCATTTTTTTCCCTCCAATATCCAGTTCTTGTACTTTCTGCTGATATCCCTGAATTACCAGATCAGTCTCTAGTAATTATTATTATTGTTATCTTTCTTGCGTCAAGATTTGACATTTCGTGGCATGTGGTTTGACATTTGCTGCCACAGCGGGAGGGCAAACACACACCGAAAATTAAACCGAGATCCACATCACAATTCTGTCGCACTGTTTGTGAATACATGGATTAGTGGTGATTTAAATGTGACCTGGTCTTAACACCTAGAGGGTGTCTGACATTTTATCAGCTGAGGTGACATTATTACATGCGGTTCAGTCCAGCTGGGAAAACTGGAGATAACTGGAGTGAAATATTTCAATACAGTGTTGGATTTTTATATATCTATTTTTACCACGTTCTTTTATGTAGCTTCACTGTAACACCTGACAGTAAGAAAAGCAGACATAAAAATGATAACATGACTAAACCTCCATAATATGCAGAATAAATTAAGAAAACATGGCAGATTTATTTCTTATAGCACATTATCATACACAAAGGTCATTCAATGTGCTTTACAGGAATAGAATAAAAATAAAATAAAAAGAATAGAAGAAATAAATGAATACATAAAAAATCAACAAAAGAAGACTGAAAGTGCAGTGGAAGTGCCTATATTTAAAGAAAGTGCTGGAGAATAGTGCAGTTGGTTGGACAGCATAGTGGATAAACACCATTTCACCATGTTCAGTTTCAGCTCTTTTCACCACTAACTGACGAGCTCCTGCAGATCTAAGAGACCCACCAGGATTATAAACATCAGAGATGTATGTAGGACCCAAACCATTGAGTGATGTGTACACGATAAGTAATGCTTTGAAATCAATTCTGTACCGAACTGGGAGCCAGTGTAAGGCCCTGAGGATTGGAGTAATGTGCTCCTTTTCTTGGTTTTGGTTAGAACTCTGGCAGCAGCATTTTGAATAAGCTGGAGGTCAAAGCACACCGAGCAAACAAATCACACAAACACCAAGATCAACCGAACACCAAACAAACACCAAAAAACAGGCAAAAAAAATTAAAAAGCCACAAACCCCAACAGACCATAAACACCTACAAACACAAGCAACCACAAATGATACATGACTTTTCGACAAGGAGCTCATTTTGATGAAAGCAATGAAGGGAAGCAGGTCCTGGGAGAATGACCATCATAGTAACCTGACAGATCCTAGATCAGTCCTCCTTACAATTGCTTTGTGAATAGCAGTGAAATTGTGTAATGATGAGGTTTTGTTCATTTTTATACCTTGTTAGACCATGCATCCAGGAGCGGATCTAGAAAAATATTTATGTGGTGGCAAGGGGGGGGCAGGAATTTTCGAGGGGTGGCAACGTATGGTAGACGTTTATTTACTGAATTTAATCACAGTTATCACCAGGGCTCCCAACTTTTCCAAGAACCTTGGAGCGAGATTTTGGGGTGTGGGTGGCCGATGCGGGTAGCGGTGAGGCGGGGGGGGGGTGTTACGGCCGTCATCTCTCTGGCGTTATCTCGTGCTGCATTCAGCGCAGTCGAACTTTGGAGATTTGCGCTCGTAAATGTGAAATTGGCCGTAATTTTGTTTTTAATTCGTTGCTGCCAGCTGGGGTGGCAGCAGGGGTGGCAAGGCTTTCTTTTAGGGTGGCATTTGCCACCCTATGCCACCCCGGTAGATCCGCCCCTGCATGCATCCTATGTGGTTCCCTGGGTATTTAGAAGAAAAGATGCCCCCAAAACATTTTTGTGGTGGAAAAAAGGTCTTTTAAAACCTTGTTTTTGTCATTTTTGTCATTCTCCCTTTTGTCATTTTTTAAATTGTTGTTTTTTAAAATTGTTAGTTTTTTAAATTGTTAGTTTTTTAAATTGTTAGTTTTTTAAATTGTTTTTTTTAATTGTTTTAATCAACTCCCATGGTCTTAAAAGACTTGATGTTCTGTTCCAATTGTGACAGTTTGTTATGAGACCATACTGGATCATTTTTTTCTCTCCAGTTTCCAGTTCTGTAGTTTCTGCGGACATTCTTTAATCACCTGATCAGTCTCATCTAATAATTATTAGTGTTATCTTCCTTGCATCAAAATTTGACAGGAGAAGAACCAGAGAACAGCCAGAGAATTAAGAGCTGGTGGGTGAGGACTGATGGGTGTAATGGAAAAATACAATCTGACCCCTTCTGTATCATATTGTTAACCCTGAAGGAGGGTCCAGACCAGACAAAGTCATATTACGCCCATGCAGATTTCTCCTTTGGAGACACAGAGTGCTTTTGTCTACACCTTATGTATGGGTTAGAGAACGTGCAACCTTGACTGTGGAGTCTGCTTATCAGACACCGTCTGGGTCCTCCACTCCTTCTGGTGTATTTATGCTTGTGTGTTTCATTGCTCGGGGTTCTTCCTCACACAGACCTGTCTGAGTGCGGAGTGAACCTTCTCTGCAGAGAATAAAGAACCTATCTGGTTTAACTTACTAAAGTCTCTCTCCGAGGTTTATTAAAAATTCCACAACATGGAGGAGAGAGGGAGAAAGAACTGGTGGATTCTATTAACCTTCTTCTCAAAGAAGGTGACAAAATCCTACTAGGCAGGAGATGTGGGTTGTGGTAGTAGATTGAGGCCCAGGAAACAATAGAAAATGGTGAAAACTCCTTCAGTTTTCCTCTGAAAAAGAAAGAATTTGCTGCAATTGCTTCAGCTGAGACCTTGAAAGGAGAGACTGGTATGAATGAAGATCCGAATTCCTTCACCTTCTCTCCGGGATTCTTACTGTCCTCTGGTTGCTCCAGAGGATATTTGTCTAGAAGTGACGGTTCAGTAAAGGTTCATTAAAGAAGAAAGGGCAAAAAGGAAAGTATCTTTATCTGTTTCCAGGAACAGAGAGGAAAATAAGCGTGTAAAGGTAGATAAGATGTTGAAGCAAAGGAGACGAGGTGAGTGTTTGGGGTCCAACAGTGGGGAGCAGACTCAGAACAACGTCTAGCTCACATATGAAATTGAGGACGATAAATGATGATGATGAAATTTAGTGTGGAAATAAACAGCAAGAGCACCGACGACGATGGTCAGCGACAACAATGGTAGTAGATTACTGGTATTGAGATACCAGAGATTACTGGTATTGCAGTTCTTGCTGATAGATTCTTTGAGTTTGTGGGGATGTACGGACACGTGCTGGGAGTGAAAGAATGCAGTAATGAAAGATAAGAGTGCAAATGAAGATACCTAGCCAAGGTCGAGTAGTTTGGTCTCCAGGTGATGTCATGTGACGTAACAACAAGACATTACCACCTCACCGCTGCAGGCGTGCAAACTACTGCACCTTCTGAATTTATTCAATTTATCTTTTGAATGTATTGAATTCATGTATTGAACCCACAAGTCCTTCCCTGCAATTCCCGCCTTAGATAATGATTATGTTTTGTGCACACACACGTGTTGTCATTTATTGACTTTTAGCCTCATTCTTCATATTTATATAACATGCTGAGAGGAAATTAATGTAATAAACTGCATATCCACATAGGCAAAACAATATATCAGATAAAAAATTAAGCCAAAAGGATCTTAATTAATTTATTTATAGATCTGTACAGTTCTGTGGAGCCTGCAGTGACCGGACCTCCTGAAATCGTCATATTCATAACCCTTTATTTAAATACTGACAGTTGTGCTCTCATGACTCACAGTGAGATCTCATTTCTTTACAACATACCTCACTTGGTGGCCTCCACCAATACTACACACACAGCCCTGACAACTCATTCATAATGCATCCATGGTAACTGTTTTCACAACAGATCCTTCAGCCTTCAACATGATACATTCATCCTTTATAATTCTAAAGTCTTACATTTGTAGTTTCAAATAAAAATGTAGATTAGCGCTGGATTCATTTCTTTATTCAGGTATTAATCTTTTTTGCATTGCTTTCCATAAAATTCTAGTTGAATCACTGAATAAATATGGAACAAAAAGTGCCCCGAAAAGGTGATAATGTGAATTTAATTCATTCATAAATTTGTTTTCACCCTGAATAAAATATACACCGACAAGCCAGTTTATTCGGAAAACCTGCTTTATATATGTGTGTGTGTGTGTGTGTGTGTGTGTGTGTTTGTGTGTGTGCGGCACAGTGTATAACACACAGCAGTGTTGCTGGAGTTACAACACACTGTCCACTTACTGGTGATGAACAGTTTGTGTTGGTCGTCCTCTAGTCCTACGTCATTAGTCAGTTTCTGGCCACAGGACACTGTTGGCTGGATATTTTTGGTTGGTGGGCTGTTCTCATTCCAGCAGTGACACTGAAGTGTTCAAAAACTCCAGCAGCACAGTTGTGTGTGATACATTCTGGGCAGCACACGCACACACACAAACATGCCACCTTCACGTCAGTGCCAGCACTGAGAATGATGCAGCATCTAAATAATACCTGCTCACTGGTGGTCCCGACTTCAAAAGGAAACTTTTTCATTTGTATATGAATTTTTCCCCATTATTATAGTGAAATTTTGCTATATTTTACTTTAGCATGTAAGTTGGGTCTAGTGTCTGGTTGTATTTGGGAAATTTTGTCCAAGGGGGGGTGCTGTAACTGACACGTTTCAATATTTCAAGACATGCCTGTGCCAATATCTTCAGAGGTAAAAGTTCAAACTTCATGAAAACTTCACACTCTGCATTGCTACCACATTCTTTGGACATGTGCCAGATTTTGTGAAATTTCATCGATAAGGGGTTGTGCAACTGACACATTTCAATATCCTAAGAACTGCTTAGACTAAAAATTTGAAATTTGGTAGGTTTACACGTCTGCTCACATCTCTTACAGTTCAGTGTAGCTCAGTCAATAAATTGACCGCCAATGCCCAATCAAAATTCAGCAGCCAATACATTCAAATTGGCATACAGATTCGCTCAGTTTCAAACAAATCAGCCATAAGATATCAGTACAAATAGTTACATTCTTCCAAATTAATTTTGTCTTTAACCCTTTGAACTCTGGGCCATTTTTGAGCGTTTTTGCATCCCTTTATTTATCGGGCTATAACATTTTAATTCCATAAGCTGGACATTCATGCCTTATGTTGTTTTTTTTAGAAGACCCAGGGCTACTTATTTATGTAATTATTTGATTTGAAACTAACAA
>JBBPCZ010009423.1:0-15198 GCA_037974445.1 Brycinus macrolepidotus
AGGCCTTCTCGTCCAACATCAGTGCCTGACCTCATAAATGCTCTAAAGAATGAATGGGCACAAATTCCCACAGAAACTCCAAAATCTTGTGGAAAGCCTCCCAAGAAGAGTGGAAGCTGTTCTAGCCGCAAAGGGGCATCAACTCCGTATTAAAGTCTATGTATTTGAATGCAATGCCATTAAAGACCCCGTGTAATGGTCACCTGTCCCAATACTTTTGTCCACATTGTGTATATACATACATATAATACATATATTACACACAGAACATTTTATGAGAATTTTCTCAGCCGAGGCCACTAAACGACAACCACAGTAACCAAAACCAAATGGTTTCATCCTTTCAGCAAACTCTGAAACATCTAGCTTTTTTCCATGTGACTTTTGTTTCCAAGTAGTTTTTCTTTCCTTTATGGCGTACGGCCCTGGAAATGTACAAAAGCCAACACATGCTTTCACATTATGTCCTTCAAGGTTTCTATTGAACCTATTTTTGAATTTTAATTTATTGAAGGCATTATAGCAGCTACACAGTGATGTGACAGCCAACAGTGTCAATCCAGCAGGTAATCATTTTGGTTATTTTTGCTGCCGCTTTTAATGGAAACTGTGTCTTGTGTTTAGCACCAAAAAATTCTTAAGGGGTCCTGACATTCTCACAATGTCAGTATTTTAATGACTTCCTGTCATTGTTTTTCCATTTACGCTCTCATAAACATGCGAGGATGCACATGCGCAGTGTTACGGCCACACAGGGTGATAAGAGAACATGAGCAGTGCAGTTAAAGGACTTTAAGAGTGCCAGGCGTAGCTGATTTACCTTCTAACGGGCTTTATGAGGCTCCGCAGCAGCGGCTCTCTTGCCGCACATGTGCACTAGAGCAATAACGACAAAGCAAAATGCCTCAGTCAGGCTGTAAGCTCAACATTCTGGGGGAAATTAGTGTTCCGGGCCAGGAACAGTTTCATATTGTGTACCGTCACTGTGGCCCAATTTAGGAGCCAAAGAATGCTCTTAAATCTACACGCAGGAGGAATTTCAGAACAACAAGGTGGCAGCCTGAACCAATAACACAACAAAAAGCTTTTTGATGGTCTTGGGTACAATTTTCCAAAGGGAAAATCCTACAAAACGTGCTATCTTCGCAGTGGAAACCTTTCAGAGGGAAGAAATGTTCTTAACTATAGTGAATGATTTTATTTCAACGAATTTCAGTTGGTCCAGTCATGTAATATTCATGCAAAGAAAAGAGCAGCTGGTGTTTTCATACGGTGTAAAAAATAAAAATGCATAAATAATTGAGTTGCAAAGTTTGATCTGAATGAAACAACTCTGCAGATTACTCATTTTTGTTGTCCATTGAAACAAATGGAGAAATTCTGTTGGAAGTGTGGATTGTAAATTTTGTTAACTGTTAACTGTAACAGAATTGGCTGTTAGTGTTCTCATCCAAGAATGTTGAGCTGTTCAATGATATTACGTTAGCATCAGTTTGAACAGATGCATTTCGCATGACTCAGAGGATACATGTGCTAGTCCTATTTGCAGTTTAAGTTAGATTGTTCATGACAGATTTTCCAACACAGTTTTGACATCCTTTGTCATATTAGAAAGCTAGCTGGAAGACTTACCAGCATTCTTCCAATTCAGTTCAATTTTATTTATATAGTTCTTTTTACAACCAGTGTTGTCACAAAGCAGCTTACAGAATCTAGGTCCAGATCCCTAGTAAGCAAGCCAAGAGGTGACAGAGGCGAGGAAAAATTCCTTAAACATGGAGGAAGAAATCTCGGGAGGAACCAAGACTCAAAGGGGGAACCCATCCTCCTTTCGTTCGAGAAAGAGAGTCTCTTTGGAGATAAACAACAATAGAAGGCCTTCGTGGACAGACTTAATTACTGCAGAACAGATTGGTCGTCTATGGCTGAGTAGGTAGTTAAAAGTCAGTAGAGGTAGTTTTTGTTGGAGTTTGAGTGAGGAGTAGTTTGAGAGTCTCTAGTCCAAACCAACAGTAACAACAGTCTCCGCCCTTGGGTGGGGGAGGAGCACATGGAGAGTTGAAAGCAGCGGAACCAGTCAAGGACACAAGGGACCCCAGCGACTGCAGATCGGGGATGAGGTGGTGACCTGTAGCACCGATGCGATTTGTTGGCTTCTGTTAATTAGTTTAGATTTTTTTCATTTGTCTTCAGCTTAAGTCATTAAACATGGTGTTGTTTGGTGTTACCGCGTTTAAGTTCAGCCTGTATCACTAATATGAAGACAAACAATTGGTTATGGTCTTCGATCTGCAGTTGATTAGGCTGTTACAGACCACCAATCTGAATATCAAAAATGGGTGATTCTAGGTGTTTTATAGCCAATTGTTTACTTATGGAGCAGTATAAGAATTGTTATAAAATTTTCTATAACAATATTCACGCTGCTGTTAACAGCAAAGCAAACTAAACATGGCTTAAATATTTTCATTGCATTCCCATTTATGGCATCTATCTTGTGAGTTAATGGTACTTGAATTAAGGCAGTTGGTTACCATATTTAAGTACCCAAGTAATTTAAATATTTGGAATGTGAACGAGTGCTGAAATATACATAATTTTCTTCATAATTGTTTCTGGTTCCACTAGCTTCTTCCTCCAATCCATCTGAAGTGCCACCACATCTTTTTGAACTGCTGCTAACACGTCATTGAACAACACACTTGTAGGAAAATGCTACATGCCAGTTCTGTTACGTCAGCCAACAGACGCCCATTCTGGCTAGCATCATGCTAAGTTATGGCTATGGCACTAGCATGCAAGGCAACTGACCGCCCTCATTTTGTTTGCTGTGAATTCTTTCTCAGTTTTACAGCTTTCTCCATAATTTTGGAATCACCTACAGCACCTACTCATTCAGGTCATAGATCTAGCTTCCACAGAGAGTTGCTTTATCCATGTTTGTTCAAAAAACATGGATTCTATATTATTGAAAACAGTATTTCTGAACTTGTGCACGGTAGTCTTTTGTGTTCCTGTTTTTCTTCAAAAGGCAAAGGCGTAATATAGCCCATAAACTGCAGAATCTCACTCGGAGAGGTACTCTGTGTTAGGATTCTTATGGAAATAAGACTAGAATTTTTTTCCAAATCACTTATGTATAACCACATGGCTCATTCATGATGCAGCAGGCAAAAATGTCATGACTCCATAGGCGAAGGTAAAGTCCTTAGTGGAAGGAGTGGAAGAGGCGTTTATGTAGTAACTCCCTCTAAGCGGTTTTGACTGTGATGAAGCTGCAGCTTCGGCTTCTTTTGCTTCTCAGAGAGAGAAACATGAAAAATGCTGAATTCTGCAGTAGAGACAGCTATGATGGAAGAGAGTGAGAAAAAGCGTGTGTGTGTGTGTGTGTGTGTGTGTGTGTGTGTGTTTGTGTGTCAGCTTTCATTTACAATGCCATTCCTTGGGCTCTTCTCCACACAGGCCTGCCACATCTCTTTGAGGGACCTATATAATGGAGCCTGTCCTTGATATTTTTCATATAATAAGAGTTTGATTTGCTCCAGTGCTCAACACCAACTGGCCCTGAGTGAAAATGTAGTCATTCAATCAACCAGTTAACCAAATTTGGCTGATAACTGTAATAAATTAGGCTGGAAATGCCTAGGCTTAATTACTGCCAGCTCTGATGAATTTAAGCAACCATTCCAGAAATCTGAGGTAGGTCAAAAGTTAGGACAAAAGCAATTCTGGAAGAGATCTTTCTAGGTCACTTACCAAACATACACTATATGGACAAAAGTATTGGGATGCCTGACCTTTACATTAACAGGGAATTTAATGACATTGCAAAACACATAGACTTTAATATGGAGTTGGTCCCCCCTTTGCAGCTATAACAGCTTCCACTCTTCTTGGAAGGCTTTCCACAAGATTTTGGAGTTTCTGTGGGGATTTGTGCCCATTCATTCTGTAGAGCATTTATGAGGTCAGGCACTGATGTAGGACGAGAAGGTCTGGCTCTCAATCTCCGTTCCAGTTCATCCCAAAGGTGTTGGATGGGGTTAAGGTCAGGGCTCTGTGTGGGCCAGTTAAGTTCTTCCACACCCAACTCATTCAGCCATGTCTGAGTCATGCTGAAATAGAAAATGTCTTCCTCAAACTGTTTCCACGAAGTTGGAAGCATGGCGTTGTCCAAAATGTCTTGGTTTGCAAAAACATACAGATTGCCCTTCACTGTAAGTAAGGGGCCTAGCCCAAACCCTGAAAACCAGGTGTGTCCCAATACTTTTGTCCATAAAGTGTATGTAACTTGATTTTGTTGCCCCAAATGGTAAGCTAGCACATTTAGATAATTAGCTACCTAAGCTGTTAAGTAAGTATTAATGCTGCACTATGTGTATGAAATTAACATTAACAAACTAAAGCCAGCCCAGATATAACTTAATATATTAACTCTTTATTTGAACAGTCCCTGTAGACTTGTACATACTTACCTTAACCTGTTTTCAACTAAATAGCTATTAAATTCACCTAATCCTGTCCTTAATGTCAACCCAAACCCTAAACCTAATCTAAACCAAACACTGTTGAGAATCAGAGTTTTCAAGATACTGAATTTATTTCAGTCTTAAAGGCAAAATAGGAAAGAACAGTCTGTCAAATACATTGTGTTTTCGTACACAGAACCACACAAACATTATAGCAGAGGATTCAAGGACTTCTGAGAAAGGAAAACAAATGGAACTAAAATTCACAAGAAATGCAGAATATGCGCTCTATAAGATGAATAGTCCTCAGACTGTCCCACAGTTCTGACACAGTCCAGGGCTGACACTGACCCCAGGTCAGAATTCACGGCTGCAACATGCACTACACCTCCATAACTCACACATTTCCCACTGATCCTGGTAAACACAGTCACAACCATGTGAGTGTAGGCAGCGTCGATTCTCATTCTGTTTACAACACAGTAAACCATGCATATATACACACACAGGACACACTGACTGACTATACCTCCACTGCACCCTGCGCTTCATTATCCAAACATCATTTCTCATTCACACTGGTGGAAACAGAGATAGCACGTAATGTAAATGTTTGTGTAAGAAGGTTTTGGTCATGTGAGACGTGTTAGAGAGCGCCAGATACAGATGAAGCCAAATCCTTCACTCAAAAGAATATTTGGCTTGAATTCACCATTACCACTGTCAACAGGAACCAGGCATATGAGGAGTGTAATACTTCTAAAAGCTTCCTCACAGAGAAAACTTACATGAAATGCTCAATGCCTGAGACAGAATTTCATGATAGTAAAAGGTTTTGCCCTAAAACATATTATTTTAAATGTTTTAGGCCTTTTCACAGTATGAATAAAATGGAAGAGGAAGGAAAGGTGGATTTCTCAAATAGTATGAATTTATCATTTTTCTTGCTCTGCAACTGAAAGGTACACATTCTGGCTGCACCCCATTCTGCAAAAAGATCAGGCATAAACAGTCTACAGTATACCACTATAAACAAAGAAACAGCTCTTAACAGACACTATGTTGTACTGTGGAACTCGCCATCATTCCCAGACTTTCAGCTTGGATCATGTATCTTCTGAAACAGTCACACATTTACATTCAGTATGTTGTTTGTTATGTGTGTTTTTGAGCACTTTCTGCTGCCACAGTTGGACTGAAACCATAAAAACGGAGCACTGATTTTCAACACTGTAGAAACTTGAGCTGGCTTCAATGAAACATTTTGCCCAAAGTTGCAAGATGGCACCAGAAAGGCAGTTTGTTTTCAATACTTGAAATGATGTAAACGAAAACGTGATTCATCAGACCAGGCCACCTTCTTTTTGGTCTTGGACAGGGGTCAGCATGGGCACTCTGACCAGTCTGCGACTACGCCGCTTCATATACAGCAAACTGTGATGCACTGTGTGTTCTGACACCATTTTATCATAGTCAGCTTTTTTCAGCAATTTGTGCTACAGTAACTCTTCTATGGGATTAGACCAGACAGGCTACCCATCACTCTCCACAGTCATCAATAAGCCTTGGGCACCCTGGACATCAATGACCAGTTGTTCTTCCTTGGACCTCTTTTGGCTGGTATTGACCAATGCCTATTGGGCACACCCCACAAGACCTGCTGTTTTTGGAGATGCTCTGACCCAGTCGCTTAGCCATCACAATTTGGCCCTTTCAAATGACTCAGATCCACACATTTGTTCTGCTTTCAACACATCAGCTTCAAGAACTGAATGCTCTCTTGCTGCCTAATATTATCTCATTACTCATTTCGCTTGTCACTGGTTTTAATGTTGTTTCTGATCAGTGTAACATATTAATGTAGGAATGTGAAATTTAGCCCCATTTCTGAGTGGGATGAAATCCTCATATAATCCTTTTAAAAAGCATCACCCACAGAAAATGGCACCCCATCCCCCCAGAGGCTGTTTCATAATACAGAATTAGTTTTCTTTCATGGCTCTATATTCTGACATTTTGCCACTTCGAAGCCCCAGATATGTCATAAATGTGATACGCCACAGAAAATCAAAGACTGTCCAATTCCCCCCTTGGTGGCTGTTTTCCTCTTATATCAGGCCCCTACAGACAAGATTGTCGCTTTGGGTAAAAATCTCAGCTGCCAATGTTCTTAACCCCAAAACAAGGTCATGGTGGCTTAAGGTGGGACTGCAAGGTGGCTCAGTAGAGGCATGACACAGTCTAAATAATGTAACCCTGGTATAGCACGGTTTTTAGTATCATTTGTACTGACCTTTACAATACAAATATCACAGAAGGCCCTGTAAGCAATTACAGTGTTTTTACTATGTTCAGTGAGCATCTCAACCAATCACAGATCCAGAAAATTGTATCTATGGGTGTTTTGATTTATCGAAGTATTCATGGTCAAAATAATGCAGAGCAATTTTAAATTGTATCACATTAAGGCAGTGTGATGTGTTCTCAGCAGTGCATGCACCTCCACAGTCATGCACGGCTTCTGCTTGGGGTGTGTGGTGATGGTCTTGGAGGCAGTAACATCATCAATGCACTTGCTGATGTAGCCAATCACGGATGCCGTGTACTCCTGCAGGTTGGTAGAGCTGCCGTAGGTTGCAGCCTCCCTAAACATGTTCCAGTCAATGTGCTCTGACAGGATTTTCTCTGGCAGGATCTGTTAAGGTGTATAACTTAGCTGGCAGTAACTTGGTTGAATAGCAGATGTTGATTTAAATATAGCTTTTCAGGTTTGAAGAACAGATGTGGACTACTTGAGCACTAATGTACGTCGCTCTGGATAAGAGCGTCTGCTAAATGCCATAATGTAAATGTAAATGCTCAAAGCAGTCCTGAAGGGCAAAGACGACTCCTGGCAGCCAGATTTTCTTCTGCTTCAGAATGGGCTTGGCATGTCTGATAAGCGGTCTGTATGCTGGGATCAGCATTACAGAGATGTGGCCTAAGTAGCCAAGGAAAGCACGGGGCTCATCACGGTATACACCAGTGATGTTTTTGTAAACACAGTCCAGTACATTTGCCCCCCCCCCCCCACATCCACATACTGTTGAGTTTTGGAGCTCACTGATGGCTACATAAAGTTTGTCCAGTGCAGGGTGGGATGTACACCGCGACTATGAGCATGCTGTTGAATTAACTGTGGTAAGTTCACTCCAGCAGCGGTGAACAGTAACTAGAGACCAGCACACATTTCCTCCTCACATACAGTTTCACGATAGTAACCAATTACACATAACTTAGTCCTATTCTTGCAGTCTAATTAGTTAAAAGCATTCTGCCCCTGCTGTTGTTTTGTGTAACAATAGTTTTTAATAGAATTAATAGAACTATATCTCCATTGACTAAGTAACATCTCACTTCACACTAGAGCAAATCGTTACTAATTTTCTATATTTTAACAAAGAAAAACAGAAAATAAATACATTAGATATCTTTTTTACTGCTTGTTGATCAAGTGGGCTTCACCGCATTTCCTTACTCTTTCTTGCTTGGGGAAGGTAACTGCTGACGCATGTGTTATGCAACATTAAAATAGCTCTTGCCTTGCTTTTGTGATGAGGAAGGTTGAACACACAGAGCCATATTTCTATTGCATCATTATAAAGCGGAGGCGCTTGCCAGCAGTGCAGATCTGTGCGTGTGTGTGTGTGTGTGTGTGTGTGTGTGTGTGTGTGTGTGTGTGTGTGTTTGTGTGCACGTGTGTGTGAGTATGAGTGGGGGATATAATACAGAGACGACAGTGAAGAGCTTACTGACTTTTATAAGCTAAAGAATTTCTCCTCCTTCTTCTTCCTGCTTTCCCCCTCACTCTATCAACTCACTTCTTTCCTCAGTCTCTCTCTCACTCTCTCTTCCTCTCCCTTTCTGTCCATCAGGCCTAAAGAACGTACAGAAGAGGGGAAGAAGAAGCTGTCAGAGGAGGGATCTGTGAGCTGCTGCAAGCTTACAGCTTTTTCTACACCTGGCTAGAAACGCCTCACTTTTTTATCAAAGCAGTGCAGAAACTTTTATTCACACTGTGCAGGCTGTGTGTTGGTCAGTCAAACAGTCATGTATCCAGTGTTTAAATTTCAAGTGCCCCCTTGGCAACAAAGTTTGAACACCCCTGTTTTTTTGGTATGAGTTAATGAGGTCAACATAACTTTTTTATGGGTCATATTTTATGTTTTATGTCTTCCAATATGTTAAACTCAGCAAATAAACAGTAATTGCACATTAAAATGTGCAGAAGTATATTCATTATAGAGGTTGTGTACATGTTTACACTTAAAAAATCAACAAAAGGTGTATTAAAACAGGCTAATTCTGGGATGTTGAAAGTACTGCTTTATTAATACATTTTGTTAAAGCAGAATTAAGTCTCAATTTTGAGAATTCTATCATGTTATGTTACATTATACTATTTACTTGCCTTGATCTATGATCTAACAATGATTGTCTTTGTCTCTAGGCAGGAATTTGACCTGTGCCATCCTGTTTTTATCACAATGGGCCACACTGTGTCAATTTCAGACTCAAAATTTGATAATGTTGTTCCAAGTTGTTCCAAGAGGAATTTCACTGCGCTTCAGTCAGAGTTCAAACTTAAAACTTGATGTGGTTCATGTCAGACTGGACTCACTCAAAACGTTCTCTGGCTATATATGTATGTGGGTGTGTATTTTAACTATAGGCGTTTTTTTTTTATACATTTATTGTAGTTTAGGCTACAATTTTTGCAGCTAAAAAAAGAAATGATAGCATCAATCTGTATAGCAGTGTTAGCTAATCGCTCTGAGCTAACTGGAACTCCCACTATGTTAGCACTGGAAATTATTATTATTTATTATGGATTCAGGCCTCTCACAGGCACTTTTCTCACAGCTAGTTATTTTCTCTCAGAAAACAGCTCTGAGTGAATGTCAATCTCTCTCTCTCTCTCTCTTTCTGATAGCATGTGTCAGCCTTGGCACTGTTTGTTATGAGATCATAAGCAGCAACACAGTCACCATATGTGGGACAGGCCACAGTGTGTGCGGTTGCCATGGTTTTTCTGAACCATTCCAGCACGCACCACACACAAAGCTCACGTGTCCAGAGTGAGGTACTGGAAAGGGTGTAACACTAGTGAATAGACAGTCGGGCAGCCGGAAAAGATTAATTTCCTCCACAAGTGTTGCGGTGTCCTTGCAACCCTTTACCAGTGTCTTACACCGTCTCCCTCTAAATATGTGAGGTGTTTGTCATTGGGTGTTGGGAGATGGTTAAACATGTGCACCGGTCAGTCGTGCCTATTAGAGCCAAGGCTTGTGCTCAGGGAATAAATATCAAAACACAGTCAAAACATGAGGCAAAAAACATATTTCTATAGTTCTTTCTGAGATAGCCCCCCTCTGGTATTCTAGTACGTTAGTGCTAAGCAAATGCTATTGCAGGGTTTTCTCTCACAAAATTGGTCCCACCCTTTGTAAATCAAAGCATGATTGATTGATTGATTGATTGATTGTTTCCTCTGTCAAATCATAATCATGTTGTTGGTTAATGTGGCAGAGTAGGCCTTCAGTCCAGCTGCTGAAGGCTTAATGTATGAGAGAGCTCACTTAGCTGTATCTGCCCAGATACCACAGAGACCAAAAAATCCTGTTTGGATAATTAGTGTGACTGCATCAGCAATCACGCTACTTTCCTCTTTTGTTTTTTTTCTTATTATTATTATTTATTTGTTTGTTTGTTTGTGTATGTATGTATTTATTTGTTTATTTACTTACTTACTTATTTAAATCACTGAATTTGACACCTCCTCCTACAGTTTTTAAATATGGGCATGGTAACGATGTCAAAGAACCATTGCGCAGTGCGTGTGTATATACGTTTTTGTTCGGTTGATCAGGATCATTTATCATTTAAAAAAGGATTTTTGTGGTCAAGTTGCCTCTGTAAAATACGGGTGGAGAAAAAGGGGATGGCCGAGTCCCCTTAAAAATGTGTGTTGGAGAGAGAGTTTGTGACGTCACGGACAAGGAGGCTGGAAAAGGACAAAAGGCGAAAAAGCACAAACGTGAAGAAACAAACACAGAGCAAAACACACAGCAGACTCATAAACAGACTTCAAGACTCTAAAGCTCAGGTCAGTTATAAAAAACGATGTGTGTCTCTGTTTGTTTTATTAAAAATAATCAGCCTGTGAGCGCTGCTATATGAGCTCCCAGACGTCCCTACCCATAAATGGCTTTTTAAGAACTGGCAAGTTCATGCCCCCCCAAATCCATACGGTGTCAACAAATCCTAACGGCAGGCCTAGCGACTTATCTGTAGGCTACTAAATACAGCCAAGCTGGCAGTAGTCAGTGGGCAAAATCGTGAAGAAATGAGTACCTTTTTAACCATTTCCGGTAGAGAAAAGAAGCTAAACCAATATGAGGTATCTAGGTAGTCGGGTAGCAACCTAGCTAACTCCAGCTTTTTATCATGTACATGGCGCAAAACTTCATGTTTAGGCCTGTAATGCCAGTTTTGTACGTCACATACATGATTTTTCAGGCAGAATGTATGATATTTGCACCTGAGACCTGAAAACCTGTCACTCTGATTTTGTGTGTTTCTCACAAAGAATGCCACTGGTTGGGGAGTACATTATTAAAGCTTTGTCTGCCTGGTTTCATCACCATTAGCTTATTCAGGCACAGTGTGTGTGTGTGTGTGTGTGTGTGTGTGTGTGTGTGGTGTTCTCATCATCTCTGGTAGAATCTTGGGTTCTTCTGAGAATTTGGTTACACAAAGGAGACTGGCAACACAGTCTAAATAAAAGATTGTCTTGCTCAAATCCACAAAACACACCAATGCACGCACACACACACACACACACACCCACACACAGACACACACACACGACACAAACGCAGGCGGCATCCCAGTGGAACAAGAGCAGTGAGTTGCACACCAAAGAAATGTTCTTTTCCATGGCTCTGTGAATATGAATGTCAAAGATTCCCTTCAGTGGCTTCATTCAGTGCATCCTGGAAGGAAGTATGGGATTGTTCATTACACACACACACACACACACACACATACACACATAATCAGGCCTGGCCAACTGTGTCATTTAAGAAGAATTGGAAAAACCCTGCTAACATCATAGCCTGATTGAAGCTAGCTTTTTAGTGCAGGGCTTTGATTTCACAGTCTAAAATCTGTTTTTAATGAAATATGTTTCTTTGCAGTAATAAATGACAAATGTCTTGTCAAAGTTTTAACACTCCTGTTTAAACTGTCAAATGACTATTGTGATCAACTCAGCCTCTACAGCGTCCCCTCTGGTACAACTGTGCTATAAGAATGCATCACTACATCACAGATCGACATCACATTCAGCAAATCAGTCAACCAGAGTTCCCACCCCCTAATGATGACTCCCACTTTGACAATTCGGATTAAATACAAGTGTTAAAAATGAGACGTAGACTTAGCTGGAAGATTGCTTGGTTTCTGACACTCTTCTACCTAATGTTAGTAAGTTTAGCTAACTAGGTCAGAAAACTTCATGACCTAGAAAGGGCATCAACAATACTGCACAAGGATGCATAAAGAGGAAGCACTTTTATACACACTTTATTTTTATGGTCCATTATTGAGTATCTACAGTCACTTTACTGTCTACAACATTAGAGTTAGCTTTAGAATTAGGCTTAGATTTAAGTTTTGTGTTAAGGTTAAGGTTAGGGTTAAGGTTAGAATTAGGATTAGATTTAAGTTTTGTGTTAAGGTTAAGGTTAGGGTTAAGGTTAGAATTAGGATTAGATTTAGTCTTTTACTTTCATCTCAAAGTTCAGTTACACTAGACGTTTAGTTAAATGTTAGTTAAAGACAAGGTGTGCATCTATAAAAGATCTACGATGGAGTAAATAAATAAACTCAGTGGCTCAGAAAACATAAACGAATGAATTAATGAATGTTAAGGAATGCATCTTTCTCTTTGCACCAGTTCCATCCATTTACAAATTTTCCCATACTTGAACTTCCACAGGATATATACAACATGTGACATGACCTCAGACACGGGATATGGCATAACCGGATGACTTCCTTTTTCCTGAGTGAAGGAAGTGCTGCGTCCGGGACTGAAGAAGCTCACTTCCTCTTCAGCACCACAGAAACTGATACAAGCTGTTTATAGAACAAGCTCTTCCTGCTCTTCAGGAACATTTCTGTTGCTCAACAGTTAAATGCAGGTGTGCGACAGGATCAGTGGCAATTTCAGGCCATTTGAAAGGCAGTGGCGAGGGAAAACTAGCGCGCAAAACACTATTGCAATGCTCTCCTCACTGGAATTCCCAAAAAGTCTATTAGGCAGCTCCAGCTCATTCAAAATGCTGCTGCCAGAGTTCTAACCAAAACCAAGAAAAGAGAGCACATTACTCCAGTCCTCAGGTCTTTACACTGGCTCCTAGTTCAGTGAAGAATTGACTTCAAAGCATAACTCATTGTGTACAAGTTACTCATTGGTTTGGGCCCTAAATACATCTCTGATATGTTTGAAGTATATAGTCCTGGTGGGTCTCTTAGATCTGCAGGAGCTGCTCAGCTAGAGGTGAAAAGAACTGAAAAAAACATGGTGAAATGGTGTTTATCCACTATGCTGTCCAACAAACTGCCCATCAGAATCAGATCTGCACCAACTGGAGCTTTTGAAAGCTGCTAAAAACTGCACCATTCTCCTCCACCTTCTTTTAAATATCAGCACTTCTATTGTACTTTCAATCTTCTTTTAGTGATTTTCTATGTTTGTTTATTTCTTTTATATCTTCTATTTTTATTTTATTTTATTTTATTTTCATTACATTAGCACATATAAGCTATATAAGCATAGAAGGATATAAGCATATATAAGAACACTGAAGGACCTTTGTGCATGTTAATATGCAATAGAAATAAACTTGACTTGACTATAATGTGTCATGTATGACTAAGTCCCTATGGTGGCGCAGTGGGTAGCACTGTTACCTCACACCTCCAGGGTTGGGGGTTCAAATCCGCGTTCTGGCCTTGTGTGTGTGGAGCTCTCCTCGTGGTGGTGTGGGTTTCCTCCGGGGTCTCTGGTTTCTACCACAGCCCAAAGACATGCGCGTCACTAAATTGACCATAGGTGTGATTGTGTGTGTGTGTGCCCTGCAGTGGGCTGGTGCCCCACTCAGAGTGAGTCCCTACCTTGTGCCTGTAGATCCTGTAATAGGCTACCGGGTACCAGCGACCCTAGTAAGGATTAAGTGGTTACAGAAAATGAATGAATAAGTCTTTATCATTGATTAGAATTAAGTTATTAGTTAATTCAGATTAATAATGTAACCACAACTCTATGATAAAAACATGCAGGGAATTCTAAACCATGTTTTCTCACTTGTAGGAGTCCCTGATACAGGACTGCAACCCATATTCTCAACTGGAAAGGGTATCCTTGGAATACTCATGAGTCATGTAGGGGTGGCTTAGAGGGCACTTTTCCATTGGATGGGCACCCACAGAGAATGTCAAGTTTAGACCATTGGAAGGGCACCTTATGAAGCATTGCATCACAGTTTTCATTTCACTGAGGCACATTTTCTTGGCACATCATCATCATTTAATGCATGAAGGGTCACACAATTATTTTGCTCCCATGCGAAAGGCAGTCAACAGGACACTTCCTCTCATTTTGGCCACTGGAGAGGGCATTTCAGTGACACTCTTTCAACCATGGATGCAATGGGGGGTGAACAGGATGTCTTTAGACAAAGCATGATTGTTTGTCCAGTTGTGTTATCATGCTATCATGTTTCGAACAAGAGCAATTTGAACTCTTTTTGTGAGGGCCATTAGACAATATATTTGTTATCATTGTTCACTTTTTTATTAAGAGGATGCACAGTGGCCAAGAACTTCTCCATTTCAGGTTTAAATCCACTCGAAAATATGACATCCTGATAAATATGCAGAATTCAGCAAAACAACAGAAGTTAAAAGGGAAGTTATATCTGTCGCAATAGTTTTTGGCATGAAGAAAAAAACTATAAATGTGGCCAGTGCAATCTGGGTTAAGCTAATAGAGTTAAAGAAAAGATATAAAAGAAGGAGGCAAACCATTCACTGAAAGATGAAATGCACAGGCCAATATGGAAATCTCTCCCTTCAACAATAAGAGCCAATAGCCTTGTTTAAAATGAATTCTGAGGGCATTGTGGATAGGCTTTGGTTGGCTTAAGTGAAAGCAGTTAGCTTGCTAATCAAGTTATCCAGTTTAAAACATTAGCCTTTAGCAGCAAGCCTAGGAAGGCAACTGCTCTCAACCAGAGTGGAGCCCTCACAGCCTTCTAGGCCTTAGGAAAAGACCTCCTGATTTACATTGACCGTGAATATGAATGGGAGCCTAACCAGTGGGTTTGTGTTAAAAAGTGGAAGTTCTTTGACAAGACTCATTACTGAAGGAGTCACAGAAATCCTACAAACAAATAATATGTAAAAAATAAATGTGTTGTTAATGCATGTTAACAAGTTTCAAATATAACATAAAGGGTCTTTTACAGATAACCATGTTTAATCTAGAATGGTCAAAAATGTTCATGAGCATTCCTATTAGTTTGGTATATGCACATGCACATGAACAATATATATATATATATATATATTGTATATTGTATATTGTATATATATATATATATATATATATATATAATGTATA
>JBBPCZ010009433.1:0-15197 GCA_037974445.1 Brycinus macrolepidotus
CATGTACAATGGGTATATGTATGATTATATGTACAGAGTGGATACATAAATATATTTGAGAACACTGTGGATATATACACAAGTACACAATGGGGTGATAGTCATTGCGTCCTGGCGCTCCCGGGACCTTGTCGATTCCTGGCTGGTACCCATTTTCGGCTCGTCTCAGTTGATTCCATCTCCGCGCCCACGCCCATTACACCTGCGCTGGCGAGGAGTGAATCCTCAGAAACTGTGGCCTCTGGCGTGCGTTCCCCTAGCTACTGCTGTGTTAGACCCGGCCCCATCAGGATGGGTCTGGTGAATGCCAGATCAGTAATGAACAAAACTTTTATCATTAAGGATTTTTTCACCTCTCGTGGATTGGATTTCCTTTGCGTAACTGAAACTTGGATGTCTCCTG
Source organism: Brycinus macrolepidotus (assembly GCA_037974445.1). Lineage (NCBI taxonomy): Eukaryota > Metazoa > Chordata > Actinopteri > Characiformes > Alestidae > Brycinus > Brycinus macrolepidotus. The sequence goes on from JBBPCZ010009433.1 coordinate 404, forward strand.
GTTAGTCCAACACTATCTCTGAACTGCTACCGTGTGATTGCCTGTATTTTAATTCCCCGCTGTGCTCGGGTTGTGAGGGAGGCCTAGTGACTGTTTTCAAATCAAAGTTTGACTGCAAACAGCTTTTTTTTCACCGGCCTCTTTTTCTAGCTTTGAAATGAGCCTTTTCGAGTTGGCTCATTCTCCTGCGCTGCTTTGTGCGGTGGTTTACCGGCCGCCTAGGTATAATAAACACTTCATAAGGGACTTCTCTGATTTCTTGGCTGAATTTATGCCAAGATATGACCAAGTGGTTATTGTTGCAGATTTTAATATTCACGTGTGTTGTCCTGACAAGCCTCTGGTGAAGGACTTTGTAGATTTAGTGGACTCCTTTAATTTAATTCAGTCTGTAAATGATCCCACTCAGGAATGTGGGCACACATTAGATCTTGTTTTATCCCATGCTATATCTGTTCGTAATTTGGAAATCGGTGATGCAGTGTTTTCAGACCATATGCCTGTCTTATTTGATTTTGTTCCCCTTTGTCAATCTGTTAAACCTTGTGCTCCTGCTCGGCACCGCCGTGTTTTTAAATCTTCCACTGCTGTTCAGTTCTCCGCTACTTTTAACTGTGATTGGACCTTACAACCCTCGGCATCTTTCAGCACTGAGGAGCTAATATTTCAGTTTAATTCTACCTGCCACAGTGCTTTGGATTTGGTAGCTCCATTAAAAATCAGGCATTCAAAGGCCAGATCAGAGTCATGGTTAAATGATAATACCCGTACCATTAGACGGGAGTGCAGGAGAGCTGAACAGAAGTGGAAAAAGGACAGGTTGTAGGTTTCTTTTGAATTGTTAAGAGAAAGTTGGTGTTGTTATCAAAAAGCTGTGAAAGCAGCTGGATCAACCTTTTTCTCTGATCTCATTGTCGCTAACTCTCACAACCCCCGCGTTCTTTTTAACACATGTTCTTAATGCTCATGAATCTGTCCCTCTGAAAGCTTCTGTGGAAGCCTGTGATGAATTTCTTCACTTCTTTTTGGAGAAAGTGGTATGCACTAGGTCTTTCATTTTACCACCTGTTGTTGATCCTTTGATTTTAATACCTTGCTTGGCTGTGTTTGACCACTTTGAGCCTGTCTCTCTCCCTTTTGTAGAGCAGCTGGTCACAACTTTCTGGATCCCCTACTGATGTTATCCCTCCTCGACTTTTTAAGGAGGTTTTCCCTATTTTGGGCCCCTCTGTTCTCTCTATTATTAATAGTAGTTTAACGTCTTGTGTGGTGCCCAAAACCTTTAAACATGCTGTTGTACAACCCATGCTGAAAAAATTGGGTCCAGATCCTTCTGTTTTGTCAAACTTTAGGCCTGTCTCGAAGTTACCTTTTCTAGCTAAACTCCTGGAAAAGATCGTCTATGCCCAATTGAAGCCTTTTCTGTATGAACACGCAATTTTGGAAGTATTCCAGTCCGGGTTTAAAACTCACCACAGCACTGAATCTGCTCTGTTAAGATTTTTTAATTATATTTATTAAGCAATTGATTCTGGTGACTCTGTTCTACTAGTGCTTTTGGACTTAAAAGCTGCTTTTGACACCATAGACCATGAGATCCTCATTTCCAGGTTGGAGCAATGGGTGGGCATTACAGGTTCAGCTCTCCAATGGTTTAGGTCCTATCTTTTAGAAAGAACCTTCTGTGTTAGTATCGATGATTTTACTTCCACCTCCGCTGCACTTCCCTGGGGGGTACCACAAGGCTCCATTCTTGGTCCTCTTTTATTTTCTCTGTACCTGCTGCCACTTGGAGCTATCTTCCGGAAACATAATATTTCCTTTCACTTTTATACAGATGACTGTCAGGTTTACCTTCCACTAGAGCACATTGTGTGTGTTCTGTCCAGTCTCTCCTTGACTGCCTTATTGATGTCAAGAGATGGATGGCACTGAATTTTCTGGATTTTAATGAGAACAAGACTGAAGTCATCCTGTTTAGACCCAATGGCGGTAGCAGATCCCCCTGCATCGACTTCTCTTCTCTGGCTCCTTTTGAGAAAGCCATGATTACAAACTTAGGTGTTAGAATGGACCCTACTCTAAAATTGGATAGCCAGGTAAATGCCGTTGTAAAATCCTGCTTTTTCTAGTTGAGGCGGCTGTCGAAAATCAAGCCTGTTCTGTCTAAACGCAACCTCGAAACAGTGATCCATGCTTTTATAACCACTCACCTTGATTACTGTAATGCACTTTTTTTCAGAGTTAGCCAGGCCTCCACGGCCCGCCTACAACTGGTGCAAAATGCCACAGCTCGATTTTTAACCGGTATAAGCAGGCGAGAACATATTGTCCCCAATTTCGGCCTCTCTTCACTGGCTTCCAGTTCGTTTTAAAATCCGCTTCAAAATTCTTTTATGTGTTTTTAAGTCTCTGAATGGCTTTGCCCCATTTTATTTGTCTGAACTTCTGCACCCTTATATAGCGTCCCGTTCTCTCAGGCCTGCAGACCAGAGGCTCTTATCTGTACCAAAATCACGTTGCTTTTTCATTGGAATGACTGGCCAAGCCATGTTAGGCAGGCCCCTTCACTCACGGAGTTCAAATCTCGTCTAAAAACACACTTTTACTCCCTGGCCTTCGACCCAGTGTGAGGTGATGACTTTTGTGGGGGGGTTTTTTGCACCTGTTTTTATTATTTCTTAGCTCTAATTTGTATCTGTTTCTTTTATTTCATTGGTTTGTGTGTCTTTTGTGTTTTTGTGTCTGGTTTTATTGTACAGCACTTTGGTCAGCCTTGTTGTTGTTTTAAAGTGCTTTATAAATAAAGTGGTATGGTGTGGTATGGTAAAATACAATAAATAAAGTGAAAATAACTAAACAACCCCCAAAGCCTTGAGTTCAAAGAAATATTCCCAGAAGGGGAATAGAAGGAGAAATATTCCCAGAAGGGTCTGGGTCTGTCGGGGGTGGGGGATTTCTCTCCTCCTCTCTCCGTTTCTGTAGCTCGATGTTTTCTTTCTTATGATTTTTCATATGCTTATATACATTTGTAGTGCTTCCACTGTATCTTACAGCCTTTTTGCACATTAGACAGCTCGCTGTTGTTTCATTTTCGGCCTGAAAATATCGCCACACAGCGCTCCTCTTCCTCTCTACCATTCCTCTGCTCCGTCTCTGCGTGTGTGTGTGTGTGTGTGTGTGGGCGCGCGCGCGCTGCTTGCCTGTGTTTGCCTGGTGCTCCTGAGTCACGTGACAGTCCAACGTCAAAACGCAAGAGGTGGGGAGGAAGAGCAGAGTGTGCTCCGCGCTGTGACTGGAGAGTCACTTGAAAGCATCAGTACTATCGATCTCATTACACTGGTATCAATCAATAGCAATACAATACCAACGCTGGTATAGATATTATCGATATTTGGATCGATTCGTCCACCAGTTCAGTTTGAAAGAACTTGACTGGCCCGCACAGAGCCCTGACCTCAACCCCATCCAACACCTTTGGGATGAACTGGAACGGAGATTGCGAGCCAGGCCTTCTCGTCCAACATCAGTGCCTGACCTCGTAAATGCTCTACAGAATAAATGGGCACAAATTCCCACAGAAACTCCAAAATCTTGTGGAAAGCCTTTTCAGAAGAGTGGAAGCTGTTGTAGCTGCACAGGGGGGACCAACTCCATATTAAAGTCTATGGATTTGAATGCAGTGTCATCAAAGTCCCTGCTGGTGTAATGGTCAGGTGTCCCAATACTTTTGTCCATACAGTGTATAATTCAGCTTTTATAATTTATAGTTATGTTTATTAGGATTCAGCTAAATTCAGCTGTTTTGACCTGTGATTAATCCACATGCACAAACATCACTTAAATTATTCGATACAATCATACTAACCTTTATCATTTTCATAACATTTTACATTATGTTCGGTATAAGTTCAATGTAAAAAAAAAAAGAAGCCTCATACACTATGACACCTGTCTCAGGCGTTTTATTTGTACTTAACACTGAAATTAGACATTACAATATGAATTGCTGTGATTGCACATAATTTTATGAAGCATCTAAAGACATTTGAATAAACTTTGGTATTCATGAATTATTTTTATGTATTATTTAGGTTTTACTTAAAATATTATTACAGTGCATATAAAATATATACATTATTATTATTATTATTATTATTAGTGTTATTAGTAGTAGTAGTAGTAGTAATAGTCATATTATTATTATTAGATTAGCTGTTTTCACTGAGTTTCATTAGCTGTTGTGATAATTCTGCAATATATTTTACACAAACAGTGAACGACAGACTGAGTCTTTAGTAAAATTCATAATGTGGTGAAAGTGCACACTGTCATTAAGATATGAATGAACCAGTCTAGGGCTTTGCTTGCAGTGCCAGCTTGAAGAGAGACAGTAAGGATGTTTATCTACAGCTGCAGTGAGGAGGAGGAGGAAGAAGAAGAGGAGGAGGCCCACCTGCAACGGCAAGCAAGGGGTTATCAGCTGAGGAGCAGAAGCGCAGACGTGTGCTGTGGTGAGAAATGAGTCATTTGTGTCACGTTACGTAAGTGAGAAAACCCTGAGGTTTTAATCTACCATTTTTTCCATCACTGTAGATAAAAAGGGGGGAGATCAGTCTGTAGAGACAGAACAAGAAAACATTTGATCGAACCGTTTTTTTTTGTTTTTTTTTTAAGTCTCTTGTCAATGAGTGGTGATCAAACTGGTGCGTAAACACCAAAGGAAAGCTGGTGGTTTTAGTGAGTTTGGCGCTTAGCTAGAACACATTAAGAATGATGCTTAGATAAAGTTGGGGCCGGGGTGAAGAGGTCACCCTAAGCTTACTTTCGGGCATCTCTGGCTCTTGCTGAGTTTCATGTGAAGCTACATGTTACAATGGCTTTTGTAAAAAAATAAAATAAATGTATATATGTATGTATGTATGTATGTATGTATATATATGTTACTATGTTACAAAAGTGAACCAAACAAATCTGGTCTGTATTTAGGGAGTTGCCCCTGCGATTGGAAGGTCATGGGTTCGAATCTCAGGACTGCCAGTGGCACCACTGTTGGCGCTGCGTCACTGGCTGTCCACTGCTTCACTTGGTGAATGGATTAAGTGCAGAGAAAGAATTTCACACTATTCACACTGTGCGCTGTGGTGTGTTAAGGGCCACTTTACTTTATTTACAGGAATCCCTCTAACACCGCTGACTTTACCACAAGACTTTTCTCTCGCTCAGTAAAGAGTTTTGCCCATCTTCCGTAGAACTTTTGATATGATATATCATTAATGACTTTATGATTCCTGTAAGCAAATGTTCGGTCAGTTTCCTCTTTGACCACATGGTTATTTTTCCTTTTAGTGACTTCAGACAACAGTGTCGTGTTCTTTAAGCCTATCCATACTTTCTCTTGATGGTAGCGGTTGGACAGCTTCTTTTCTTAGTTTCTTCACTTGGTTTGGACTTCCCTCACCCTTTTTGGGTTTATGGGAATTGATGTCCGGCTCTGAACATAAAGTGAGGAAGATACAAAATCAGGGATTCCCTGATTCAGCTTTTGTTCAACATGAAATGAACATGCATTACTTAACCAAAAGTATGTGAACAGCCAGAGGAAGATTCTGCTGCTACCAACAGTCTTTTCTTTGTCTGATAAGAAATAAATCCTGTCTGGAGATTATTAAAGTCTGACTTGTTTCTCCTGAAACCCCCTTTAGGAGGAATAAGAAGAAAAAGAAAAAAATCAACTGAAGTTCTTCTGCTGTTCTCATCGGCTTCTGAGTTTCTTCTCTTTAACAACCTTATGGATCTCAAAACTGTCTGACTTTGGTAGTCGAGACTTGAATTTGATCACTAAGACAAATTTCAGATGCTGTACAGTCTTATTTATAAAATGATCAAGTTTTCTTTTGGATCTTCTGGTTTATCTGAAGATCTGATGATCTGAGACAAATGAAGATCAGAGCAGTGAGAGAAAAGAAAGAGCATTTTAAGATCTTAAACTGGGGTCGGGCTGAGATTAGAAGAGGCTCTTTCTCAGGAGCTGAATTTAAGAAGTGGGAGAAAATGGTCAAAATCTCATATTGATGTTAAACTGAGACAAAGTCTTATTCTAAATTTTTATTTCCTCCAACCACACAGTCATCATATGAGCTGTTAATAAGAAGTTTGTCCCCCTTTGGTGCAAGAACAGCCACCGCTCTTCTGAGACAGTTTTTAAAAACGATTGTGGAGATTCAGGAGCTTGAATTTCTCTTGTTTACAAAAGGTGAAATGAAAGGTTTTGCCTTACAGCCCAAAGGAAAGTGGTAAACGAAATGTGCAAAAAAGTGAATATCATATTATATTACAGATTTACTATATAAAAAAAGCTTAGGTGAACTCCTACAGAAATGTTCAGTTCTCCAGTGTTCTTAAAAGTCAGTTGTGATGAGCCGTCATTTTATACCCGCCTTATAAAACTAAAGAAATTACAAAAAAATTCCGCACCTAAGTATTTCAAAAAACAAACATCAAGGAAAGTGCAAAATTGACAGCAGGTCCAAAAAAATTTTTAAAAAATCAGCATTTAAACAACACTCAACATCTAAACATCATTATATTGTCATGGTTCTGAGGTAGAATAAATTTCCACCTCTTTCCTGAGGAATAAGTGGCAGCACATGAGCAGCACATGAATGGGAGTCTTTCTTCAGATTTCCTCTCCAGAACCAATGCCTGAGTCCTGCTCAGAACTGCTGCTCCTCTGGCTCTGGCCGGACGTGTCCTGGACCTTCTGCTCCTGCTGGGGAAACAGTGGGGTCTCCAGTTTAAGGGCCACAATTTCTGCTGGACAGCTGAACTCCTGAGGCTCCAGGAGCGGAGACAGATTAAGTGGAAAAGCCTGAGGATGACAGAGGGAACAATATTTTGTAACATGACTTCTTACATAAATAGGTTTAACATCATTCGAATTCATTTTATGGTAAACGTAATGTGCTAGACGAAGAACAAACGCGAATACAAAAAAGTGAACACAAACACTTATATGTCTGTGCAAATGTGTAAAATATAAACACATCTCATGCAGGGTTGTATGTGAAACCTTGGGTGCCCCTGGTAATGTGTTTTGTTCAATTTTCAATAAGAATACATTTAAAGAGAACTCACTTTTTCAATTTTTTACATTTTAATGCATCTGTTTATTCGCTGAATTTAACATATCAGGACAGTCAAGATCACTTACTACAATTACTTGATTAAAAAATCAGTTAAACTGAATCCTCCATGACTACTTAGCAAATATGCTAGAGTGTCATTTTAAAGACATGACCTCTTAATACTCTCCTCAAGGGCAAGCAATGAGCACTTTCTTTCTTTATTGAATATCACTGAGAGGGAGGAAACCCACACTAGCAGGATCTCAGAAATGCATGTATGTTTGTTGTTTTCATGCATATGAAGTCAAACATGTATACAATTACTTGATTATTCATCAAAAGAATCACTAGACTACTATAACAGTGATCAGGTTGTTTTATTTTACATGTGTTATTGTGAGTGTTTGTGGAAGTAATAGACTGTAAAGTTTGCTGCATATTTTGTTTTTAGTGGAAATTTGAATTTTGGAAATGTGCAAAGATTTAAAGCAAACTGTGTCCGAGGAACAGAGGAAAACATGTAGTTACTTGTTGTAGTAATGTCTTATGGCTGATTTGTTTGAAATGGTGAATGAGGCAACACATTTCTTTAACGCTTAGAACGCCAGCTCCACAGATCTATGCCAGAAGCACAACAACTGGTAAATTGTCATCATACAGCAAAGCAACTCCTTATATGTAAGTTCCCCCCAGTTTGTGTTGATGCTCAAGGTGTCAGACGTCATGCTGAGCGTTGTTTGGTGTTCCTATGTCACGTAGAACCAAAGTTATCGTGATTTAAAAAGCATGTAATAATAATAATTGTTACTGGAGCTTTTAAAATGGCATCACAGCCAAATGCCCAAAAAAAGAACAAAAATGCCCCAATTTCTTCTATTTTAGGTCTTACAAACAAACAGGAAAAACACAAGATCTTTGAACCTGGGAGAACTTTCAGGATAGTCTCCAACCACAAGTGGGTGGGGAATACCTGCAGAGGGAGGGGCTCCGGAGAGCGGCCGAGCGAAAGAGCAGCAAACGGCGAGCGTGTAGGAGAGCAAACACCGGTTTTAGACTGTTTTACACTGTTTATATTTGCTGAAATCAGATTTTACTAAAATACTAAGGGTTCTAAGGGTTAAGATTGGCTGTTCACACAGGTGTGGTGTTGCTAAATTTTGTTTGACTGTTTTGATGAGCAGACCACTTTCACCCTGACCAACTCCAAAAGTAGCAGAAGAATCTGATTATTATATAAATTTCAACGGTATCGTCAATGTCTGCAAAACACAGAAACAAATTCTTACTAGAATGCAAACAGGTGTGTTATATGCTGGAAACTTTCTTCTGAACCTCCAGCAGAAGAATCCACAAAGTCCAAAAAGACAAAGAATGAACAGCACAACAAGCACTCTCAGCCAGACTCTGGGTCGACCTAAAAGTGAGATAAAACAGACTTCATCATATCTTTCACTGAAGAAGCAAAAAGAGTCTGATATAAATCATATAGAAGATAAAATGAAATGAGAATATTAAAAGAGGACGAGTAAAGGCTGAAGCGGGTATACCTTCCGTAGGCACACACTGTGGCAAAGTGAAAATGCTGCTCTTGTTGTAGTCCTGGTTAAAGACACTGACTTGCGCACAATACATTGTCCAGGGCTTCAGTGAGACTAAAGTGACATACGGGTCTTCGTTAACCTTCAGGTGTCTCTGTGGATGAAGGAGAAAATAAAAATAACATGAGAGAAGAACTGATAATCGCCTCGATTACTGCAGTGCCCTTCTAGTGGGTCTTCCAGCTTGCATGGTAAGACCCTCACAGAACGCAGCAGCTCGGGTGGTCTTCAACCAACCCAAAAGTTCGCATGTCACCCCACTGCTGGTTGACCTACACTGGCTATCCATGGCTGCCCGAATTAAATTCAAGTCACTGACTCTTGCCTACGGAGTGACATCTGGGTCAGCACCCAGCTACCTTAACCCTATTATTCAGCCTTATGTTCCTACTCACTCCCTCCACTCCTCCAAGGAACATTGTCTGGCTCTGCCATCCCTACACACAAGGTAAACCCAGTCCAGACTCTTGTCTTTTGTGGTTTCCCACTGGTGGAATGAGCTGCCTAAGGTGACCAGAGCAGCAGAATCCCTCTCAAGCTTCAAAAACCTCCTGAAGACTCATCTGTTCAGAGAGCATCTCTTCTTGCACTACTCTTACATAAAGATTTAGCACTTAATACTCTGCTCTGGTTCTCACACTGTCCTGAAACTCGAATGTGTCCTTTTATTGTTAGTCACTTTGCCTAATGTAATGTAATGTAATGATAATATCTGATCTCAACAAACTGCAAGTTTGGACTGTAATTTAGCTGAATGTTTAATGAATGAACACTAGGGGCAAATCTTGTGGTTCGTTCCTGTCAGACTGCAGTCAAGCTGACAAAAAACAAGCTGATGACCGGTAAATGATCACGTGACGCTGTGACTGATGTTGATCTGGGAAGGAAATGTCAACGGAAGAAAATAAAATCTGACAAAACACGCTTGGCTAAAACTCTAAAACTGAAAGCTTTCAAACTGAACCACTGGTCTCTGACTCACTTCTATCTGAGCTTCAGTGATCAGCAATTCTCTGAAAGTTAAGGCTTCCCTCTTATCTTTTCTAAAAAGGGAAGTAGGCACATCCATATCCAAAAATCATGTGACAGGGCTGAAAATTTTAGTGACTTACTGTTAGATAAAAAAGTGAGCAAACGTAAAATTTTCCCGCAAATTACATTTACTGAATCTGTTATAATGGCACTAGGTCGCAGAATGCCAGAAACACACATTAGTAACTCATTTGTGCGCTACTTATAATCTGTAACAGATCAACAGAGACAGCCAAACTGAAGGCCGAACTAAAGGTGACAAAAAAAAAACGAAAGGGTTCAAAGTCGGAGAAATCAAAATGGACTAACGAAACCCATTCACACCAAACAGGAACTCCTACGAAAATTAAAAATGTAACTATTGCTACATCTGTTGTAAACCAGCTCACATCCTGCAGTGGTACAGTGGTGGAGTAAGACTGACCAGTTCATTGAATAGAAAACAACCCTTTTGATGATGTATTTTGAAGGTAATAGTAACCTGACCAGTTTCAGTGGAATGTTTTTTATTTGTTAAGCCACACAGTGACCTACATATGAATCATTCAAGCAGAACAAAGCACATCTAACTTAAGGCCTGAACCAGTGAAGAAACAGGAGCAGATGATTCCAGATGATCAGGCGGTGATCAGTGTACTGGTGGTGCTGAATGCTGAGTGGTTGGAACTCCTTTATCTAGGCTCCTTGTATATTTGGATACTTTGCAGCCTGTCACAGTAAAACATTGGTTCCCATTTCTTTCATTTAATCTACTCAACATGCCAAAGATACGACAGTTTAACAGGCAGAAAATTGTATTTTTGCATCAACAAAGTAAAATATGAGGAAGTCTAAAGACTTTTGCACAGTACTGTATAACATGACAAATTACATACTAAATGCTAATTTTAGGACAGAATGCCTCTTTAAGGTTGATTTATGGCATTGTATCATTTAAAAGATGAATTTCATGTTTTCCCATAAGCATCCATCAAATTATAATGACTTAAGCCCGCCTCAAAAACACTGACCGTCAGCACACACAAGTGGGCAGGATTTAATCAAATGCCCATCTATCACTAGGTGAAAATGCTTAGCTAGATCATAGAAATGCAGGATGTGACATATCAAGCCCTAGATGAGCTGGTGTGGAAGAACCCACAAACACCTCAATTCTCACACTTCTTGTCGTCTTAACAAAAAGCAAAAAGAAATGATACAGGAGAGGTAGGGAAGGCTTCACATTACAGATTTGTGTACAGAGGAGTGTGTTACCTGCTCAGGTTTCAGCGGGTCCCAGTACCGCACCTGGTATTTCAGCTTCATCACAGAGCTCATGACCGACTTGGAGATCTTTAGGATAACCATCTCTACATCTCCCTTCATGATCACTCCACCAGGCGGCCCCAGCAGCCCTGCAACAAATCAAACATATCAGAAATGCAGGCCTGGTGCCTCCATTTACTCTCCACTTTCTCTGTGCACAGTCACTACCACTGCTCAGTTTCTGACCACAGGACTGCTGGATAGATATCAGGCGGACAGATCATATTTAGCTGGTGATTCTCAGCACATTACTGACAGTCATGTCACTTGCTACCTTTATTTTTTTTTTTACACACGTGAGTGTCACGGCTAGGTTGAGAACTATCCACCAAACAATAAAAAATCACCAGGAGTGGCTCTGTGGTCAGAAACTGCTTATTAAAGAAGGTCTAGAGGTTGGATACTACAAAAACCGCATCAGTAGAAGGGTTTAAGAATAAAGCCTTGGAAGGGGAAGCTACAAGGTAGGAGTTTCTAACAAAGAGTGAGAGTGTGTGAGTGCCTCTATAGTAATTAATCCACTGTCAAAGCACAATGTGTTGCCTATTTTAACACACCTTATTAACCTGTCAGTATCTAACAGTATCTTATTATAGACTGTTCCAGTGTCTAACAGTATCTTATTATACACTATTACAGTATCTTACAGTATCTTATTATACAGTATTACAGTATCTAACAATATCTTGTTATACACTGTTACAGTATCTAACAGTACCTTATTATACACTATTACAGTATCTTACAGTATTTTATTATACAATATTACAGTATCTTACACTGTGAGATACTGTAATATTGTATAATAAGGTACTGTAAGACTTACAGTATCTTATTATACAATATTACAGTATCTTACAGTACCTTATTATACAATATTACAGTATCTTACAGTACCTTATTATACAGTATTACAGTATCTAACAGTATCTTATAATAGACTGTTACAGTGTCTAACAGTATCTTATTATACACTATTACAGTATCTTACAGTATCTTATACGCTATTACAGTATCTAACAGTATCTTATTATACACTATTACAGTATCTTACAGTACCTTATAATACACTATCACAGTATCTTACAGTACCTTATTATTATACACTCATTTTGGAAGTCTTCATGTTTTTTTTATTTATATGCTGTTGGCTAGTGTGTGCATTTACATTTTCACTTGTCTCTTTGGTGCATTCAAGGGATCATAAATAAACCCAAGATATTTATCTAAACAGTGAATAAAGGGTCTATATTCTACATTGGAAGGTTACAATGATTTAATCGTTTTCTTCACACTTTCCAATTTAGTAACTTTGCTGCAGAAACGACACTTCAGTGTGAACAGGCAAGCTAAACTGCTGTAGACTGAATGGATCAAATACAAATGTATTCATGGTTGTGATATCACAATTCAAAATGGTTCATTTTTGCATTTTGGCTTCAGCCGTTTGAGATGAGGAGTGAGTGGCACATCTTGAAACTCTAACAATATTTAGACAGTACATATACCTCATTTATTTTCAAAAAATCAAGTAAATTCTACTGTATGTCATACTGGGCCTTTAAAATCGAAAATGCATAAACACGTCACAAGGCAAATGAGATCGCTCACCGTCCTCGTCCGGCGTGAACCTGAGAAAAGTCCAGTTTGAATGTTCATTTGCAGCTTCAGCCCTCACTCTTATCTGGAAGGATCCAGAGAAATCTAGTCTGCAGGGGGAGAAATCACACCAGCGCTGTCCCGAACCTTCACACACTCGCTTATATGATTTCTCATCGTCTTTCTGATGAAAGCTGAGCAGGGAAAGAGCAGAGAGGCTGTGATTAAGAAGTGCCACATGAACTGTACAATGTTATTAACATGCAATGCTGGATTTGGCCTTTACATCACCATTCAAAAGTTTTTACACACACTTTTTTTCTACATTAGCATTTACTAAAGATACACTCAATATTCTTTGCAAACAAATACAATTACAGTACGTTCACCATTTGAGTTCCTTTATTAACCAGGAAATGCCATTTTTATTCAATACTACTGACCTACAAAAAGCCACCTAATAGAATTACAATTATAATTACCAGACAGGTGTTAGATATTCAATGAGCTATTAAGTGATTAAACAGTTAATGAGTGCATTTAAAGTTAAAGGACAGTCTAGAATTTGACTCTGCATCACCACACAACCAGTTAATAGGATGTCAGACCTGCACTGTTCCAGATTCTTTCATCTTATAAAGGAACCTTGTTTTATTTGACATATTTTCATTTATAGCTGTTCGTTCAACTTTCCAATATTAAAGGAGAATAAAAATCTGCAATTTATGAAATAAATGGATAAGTGGTAAAACCCTGTGGTGTGTAAAAACTCTTGACTGGTAGTGTGTGTGCCTGTGGCAGACTGACTGACTTAAACAATAACAAGAATAAAAATATTACTCACTCATACAGATACACAGTTTTAATTATTATATTATATTTCTACAGATGCACTCAAGCATTGTACTACTATAATGATAATAACGGTGTCCCAGCAATCTGTACTGCCACCTTAATTGGTTAGTATTAATGCACATTTAATCTAATCAGACTGGCGCATATGCAAATCCATTTGACCAGTCTGATCAGATTTAATTTTTCAACATCAGAATGTGTGACAAAAAACTAGCTGCTGTGCATCATATAGATTAAACATGGAGGTAACATCTTTACAGTATGTACTGAAGTTTTACAGCAATTTTCAGTAAAGATTTTAACTTGAATTTTGTCTGACACAAATCTGATTTGCCCCACAGTGTAAACAAAGTCTTAGATGGCCCGAAAACAACATTGAGATTATGAAGCACATATACTGAGTTGGGGGAGATTGTTAGGGTTAGTTTTACGTTTAGCGATATATTCTGGTTTAGCGGTATATTCTGGTTTAGGGATATGTTCTGAGTTAGTGGTATATTCTGGGTTAGTTGTAGGTTATATTCTGGGTAAGGGGTATATTCTGGTTTAGGGGTATATTCTGGGTGAGGGGTATATACTGGGTGAGGGGTATATTCTGGTTTAGGGGTATATTCTGGGTGAGGGGTATATACTGGGTTAGGGGTATATTCTGGGTGAGGGGTATATTCTGGGTTAGAGGTATATTCTGGGTCAGGTATATTCTGGGTTAGAGGTATATTCTGGGTTAGAGGTATATTCTGGGTTAGAGGTATATTCTGGGTTAGAGGTATATTCTGGGTCAGGTATATTCTGGTTTAGGGGTATATTCTGGGTGAGGGGTATATTCTGGGTTAGAGGTATATTCTGGGTTGGGGGTATATTCTGGGTCAGGTATATTCTGGTTTAGGGGTATATTCTGGTTTAGGGGTATATTCTGGGTGAGGGGTATATTCTGGGTTAGAGGTATATTCTGGGTCAGGTATATTCTGGTTTAGGGGTATATTCTAGTTTAGGGGTATATTCTGGGTTAGGGGTATATTCTGGGTGAGGGGTATATTCTGGGTGAGGGGTATATTCTGGGTTAGGGGTATATTCTGGGTTAGGGGTATGTTCTGGTTTAGGGGTATGTTCTGAGTTAGTGGTATATTCTGGGTTAGTTGTAGGTTATATTCTGGGTAAGGGGTATATTCTGGTTTAGGGGTATATTCTGGGTGAGGGGTATATACTGGGTTAGGGGTATATTCTGGGTGAGGGGTATATTCTGGGTTAGAGGTATATTCTGGGTCAGGTATATTCTGG
>JBBPCZ010009499.1:827-15191 GCA_037974445.1 Brycinus macrolepidotus
GTATTTTACTGTATATCACCATATACCAATACATATCACTCCACTGTGTATAACTGTACATCACTGTATTTTACTGTATATCACCATATACCAATACATATCACTCCACTGTGTATAACTGTACATCACTGTATTTTACTGTTCACTGTATATCACCGTATATAATTGTTTATTACTGTAAACCAGCTGGTGGCCTAGTGATTAGGGCGTTGCCCCTGCAATCAGAAGGTTGTGGGTTCGAATCCCAACACTGCTAGTGTCATCACTGAGGTATCCTTGAGCAAGGTACTGTCCCCACACACTGCTCCCTGTGTGCCTTGGTGTGTTCACACGTGACTATAAGGGGCCACTTTACTTTATTTCAATGCATATCAATAAAATACCCCTCAAATTCCTCAGTGGTCAGAGTGATGTGGTCATTGTAAGGCTTAATGAGGATTGGCTTTTACAACACTTCACACTCTAATACACTTTCATTTCATCTGTGTGACTGAGGCTCTGATCTCCTAAATGGGACACACCCGCAATCACAGTGTGGCCACACCTCTTGATAAAAACATCATTTGGAAGCCTTTAAGCCCAAGTTATGATAGCAATGAAACTATAATATGGTAATAATACGAATATATTACATTGGATAAAAAACATAATGTGTCTAATATCTGTTTGTGTCTAACACACTTGATGATGGAATATTATTTTCTAATTTTTTTTCATTAAAAGATCACCAGACTGTGAATAACAAAAATAAAAATGATAAATGGGGGAGGGGCAAGAATTTTTCTCTCTCTCTCTCCCTTTTCATTTCTTTCTTTCTTTCTTGCCTCTATTTTTTTCTCTATTTGTCTGTATTCATCTTCCCACAGGCTGACAGGGAAAGCCAACATCTGTTTGTCTGCGTAAATTAGCAGTGTACCTCTCTGTCTGCCTGTCTGTTTATCTGTCTGTCTGTCTGTCTGTTTATATGTCTGCCTGTCTGTCTATTTATTTATCTGTCTGTCTGTCTATCTTTCCAGCACTACAAATCTGGAACACTGAAGACTGCACATGCCCACCTGAATATCAAGTACGTATGTCTCCCTGATTTCGTAACAATCAAATTCAACTGCAGTACTTTAGGATACGATTTAGAGTGCTATGAAATGTCAAATGAGCCTTTGAGCCCAGTTTACACAATTTTCCACTTCTTCCAGATGTAGTTGACCAGCCAACACATTTTGGGTTCAAATGTTACTTCTTCAGTTTAAAAGCAGCATTTGGAGGGTACCTAAACTATATCAGTGATTATTTTTGGAATATTTGATGTCCTTTTGTAAGGCCTTTGCTGATAAAATGTGTTACAATGGATACATTTTAATTTGGCCAGACAACAATTAAAATTGTTAAATCAAAGTCAATACTTTGCCTTCAGCTACCTTCTGCCTGTTAAAAGCCTGGCAGAAAGAAGCAGAGAGGAGAGTGGGATAAAAAAGCCACCTCGAAGACCAGTGACTGACAGCTCACCTTCGATTCCCAGAATTCCATTCTTCTTGTTTTCTTCAGATACTTCAAACTTATCAATAATGTCCAGGCAGTACTCAGGCGTTACGTTGGGCATCTGGGGGTTTGGGTAGAGCAGGTGGAGGAATGGGAGACAGTAGGGGTCAGTAGACTTTTGTACATACAATGACTCACAGTATCATCTCTCAAATGATCACCTTGTGCCAAACTTGTCACCCTCTTACTTTTCTTCCTTACATTCACTCTTTCTGTACAGAAAGTTCACGTGGTAATGAGCAGATTAAGAACTCAAATGAAAAAAAAATCATGAAAACTAATGAAGGCCAGCATGGATTAACAAAAACAATGTTAACCTGGAATCTAAACTGTACAGTTAAAGTAACTTTATTCATTCAAATACTGTGCTAACAGACAGATAAAAGGCTTTATTCAACTGCAATAAATGCTTTGAATGCAAAACTAAACTAATATTTTAAATCAGTTCAACTTTAAAAGCACTTAAAATCCACAGTTGCCCAGTTCCAGTTTTTATGCCATGATCTTTTTTAATTACTGTGAGCTTTATACCATTTGCAGTCAAATAAAGCACAATTAATTAATTAATGTAATATCATTTATAAGACTAAATTCCTGTTTTCCTATCATTTTAATTGAAATCTAAGACTGGAGGATGCCTGTCATACAATTAGGTGTTCCAGGAGTGTTCAAAAGAAAAAATGACCAAGACCATAGGTTAATCTAAACCTGTATTCCATGTATTCCAAAACCATAATGAGTGTGTTTGGAAAACCCTTGTATGAAAGAACATCTATTGCTTAAGAACCTCAATAACACACTCATTAATCGTCAAATTGTTACAAGGAGAATTTCTACTGAGCTGCAAAATTTATCTTTTTATTTTTTTAATGCAGGGAACAATTTCGTGCTGTTCACACTGTATGCTGTGGTGTGTTCTTGTATGACAAATGGACACTTTATTTCAGGGCAGCTGCTGGCACCTCTGAAGTACCATCCCCACACACTGCTCCCCGGGCGCTGTTTTTTCCTGGCTGCCCTCTGCTTGACTTGGGTGAATGGGTTAAACACAGAGAAAGAATTTTGTGCTGTTCACATTGTGTGCTGTGTCATGTTCACATATGACAAATGGTCACTTTATACTTATTTCACAATTTTTATGCATTCCTCCATATTTGTTGTCCTGAAACTGCATAATTAAACACAACTCGGCCCTTTTTCCATTTTGTGCTATATATCGTTCCCTCTCAGTTCTCTCCCTCACTCTCTCACACCCTTTGCCACTTCCACTGCTCTCTCTCTTTCTCTACCTCTCTCTCTGCTTCACTTCTTCTCCTTCTCTCTCTCTCACTCTCTCTCTCCCCCCCTCTTTTTCTTTCTCTCCTTCTCTCTCTCTTTCCCCTCTCCCTGCCCCCGCTCTCTCATCCTTCTCTCTTATTCTTCAGGGACAGGCAGAGGCTGTTTTTAGAACCTCAGTGGGGCCTGTCTGTGGCCACAGCTGGCTGGCCATCTAAAGCCCCTTACAGAGGCACTCTCTTTCTGCCCATGTGCGGTTGACAGCCTCCAAAAGCTTAGGGCAGTCCTGACCAAAGCTGTAGATGGAAGAAAACAGAACCATACTCAGCCCATCAATAGTTTAAAGACAGTTAGCTTTCCATAATGCTTTTCAAAGAAATGAGCATGTTTTGTTTTGGTTTGCAACAAGTTAACACCCCTAAAATGCCAAGGAGCAGGTGGTCCCACCTGAGATTCCTTACTTCTACAGATCAGGATTAACTCTGACAGTTCATTTTGTTTTCCCCGTTGTTTTCTCAGCATCATTTATTAGCCCCTTTACTCTGTTTATCTATGATCAGGACCCCACAAGAATAGGTATAATTTGGCTGACTAATCATTCTCAGCACAGCAGTGACACTGACATGGCAGTGTTGATGAGTTATTGATGAAAGTTCATCTGATGCTGCACAGCTTGCATTAGTCATCCTCTAGTCCTTTATCAGTGGCCAGTTTCTGGCGATAAGTGGGGTAGAGAAAGACAGACAGAAAGAGAAAGAAAAAGAGACAGGCAGAAAGTAGCCCAAGGCCTGCTGTCTCAACATCATCCCAGACAAGCATGTGAAAGCAGAAAGGGAGAAGGTGTGGAAGATGGAAGAGTCAGGGCTGCTGTTAGGCCCTCAGCTTTTCTGAGAAAGCAGGCTATAAAATAGCTGTGAGGCAGCAGAGAGCTGATCAGCAGCCAGCAAGCCTGACAGCCCGTCACTGTACATTAAAAACAGGCCACACGTGCTATAGAAAAAAGTGGAAAAAGGGCAACAGAAAATATGTAGTTTTAGATAATGATTTTTGGGGAATTTGTGAGGAAAAAAACACCCTTCGGGGCTTTCTAGAAGTTCAAAATACATCACTAGCTACAAATACACATCATTTGCCAGAAATGGAAGACAGCAGCAGTGGCTATAAGCCAAAGATCATTGATGAAGGAGTCACTGTAAAACTACTGTTTTTCTGTTGTAAATTTCAAAAGACCAGCCAAAATAGTTTCATGTCCGTAGAGCTAACAAGTATTAGAAATCCCAAGAAGGTGTTAGCAGAAATTAGCATTGTCATAAAGGTATTTCTATGTTTTGTTTTTTGACCGAATTGTCAGAGACTTACCTGGCCAAACAGTTAGCCCAGTGTAGTGTGGCGGATGAACCCAATCACAGATTGAACACAAAAGAGTTGGTAGACCACGCAGTTTGATCTGAGAACGCTCTCAGCAGAGAGTAGAGGTTCCCACTGGGAGCCTGCGTTCTCACACACGCACACAGTCTATATAAGGAGTGGAAAATAACCAGAGTACTCATGGCACCAGAGATGAGGCGAGTCGAGGCAGGCATAGGACTCAATGACCGAGCGCCGTGTGTGACCACTCCTTTGTTTATATAGGACATGACACGTGTCACTTCCAGGACCCCGTGGGCGTCACGTAACAGGTGTGCGTGACAGCACCCCCCTCCAGGATCGTCACCAGACGGACCTGGCTGAGAGGATACCTGACGACGGTAGTCCTGGATGAGGGAAGGGTCCAGGATGAACCAACCAGGAACCCAAGACTGCTCTTCCGGACCATAGCCTTCCCAGTCAACGAGCTACTGGGTGTCCCGGCCACATCGTTGCGAGTCGAGGATCCGCCGGACAGTGTAGGCAGGACCACTGGCAATGATCCAAGGCAGAGGAGGAGCAGGAACAGGAGGAACCAGAGGTGATGTGAAGACTGGCTTGAGCTGGGACATGTGGAACACTGGATGAACCTGAAGGGAGGCAGGCAGCTGGAGCCGGAAGGTGACAGGGTTAATCCGGTGGGTAATCTTGTAGGGTCTGATGAACCGGGGGGCGAGCTTCTGTGACTCGAAGGTTGCGAGTGGAGAGCCAAACCCTGTCACCACATGGAACAATCGTCCCGGGTGGCGCCGACGGCGGTGTTGTTGGGAGTAGCATTTGTTGGCTAGCTCGATGGCAGTGCGAGCCTGCTGCCATAGCCGTCGGCACCTGCGGACCAACTGTTGGGCCGACGGTACATCAACCTCCGGTTCCTGGTTTTCAAACATCAGAGGTTGAGCCCGGTGGCAGACGAGGTGAGGAGGATGTGGGAGAGCTCAGCCCAGATGTGATAGCAGGCCCAGGAGCGCTGACGATCCACGATGAAGCATCTCAGGAAGCGCTCTGGTTGTTGGTTGGTCCGCTCCGTCTGACCATTGGTCTGGGGATGGTAGCCCAAGGAGAGACTGCAGGAGGAGTCAATCCGACAGCAGAAGGCCTTCCAGAACTTGGCAGTGAACTGAGGCCCTCTGTCCGAGATGATGTCCATGGGGAACCCATGCAATCGGACTACGTGCTCTAGTACTAGTTCTGCGGTGGTTTTGGCAGTGGGGAGTCTGGAGAGAGCCACCAGGTGTACAGCCTTGGAGATACAGTCCACGATGATGAGGATGGTATTCTTTCTATCCGAATCTGGCAGGCCGGTGATGAAATCCAGCACGATGCGCGGCCAAGGGCACCGAGGGACTGGTAGAGGTTGGAGAACCCCCAGAGAGGGTTGATTGGAGGTCTTGGTCCTGGCGTACACCGCGCACGCCTGGACGAACTCCTTCACGTCAGAGGACATGTTGGGCCACCAGAAGGCCCGCTGAAGGAGGGAGAGTGTCCGAGCGGTGCCGGGGTGGCCAGCGATGGCAGAGGAGTGGGCCCACTGGAGGGTGTCCGTACGGATACCAGTGGGCACAAAGAGACGTCCAGGCGGGGTGCCTGCCGGAGGGGGCTCCACGGTCTGCCCCTGGCAGACTCGGTCTTCCCACTCCCACCGGAGAGGTGAAATGATGAGTTGAGCCGGCAGGACAGGCACGGGGGCTCTCCGCTTGATGTTGTCGGGAGAGGGCATCGGCCTTGGTGTTCTTCGACCCCGGGCCTGTTGTATGGTGATCAGGTTGTGGTGGTCCGTCCAGACCTTGAACGGGTCACCGCCGCCCTGAAACCAGTGACGCCATTCCTCCAGAGCCCACTTGATGGCCAACAGTTCGCAGTCCCCTACACCGTATCGCTGCTGAATGGGATTGAATTTTCTGGAGAAGAAACTGCATGGGTGCAGTTTCTGGTCTGGACCTCGCTGGGAGAGGACGGCTCCTACGTCCACATTGGAGGCGACCACCTCCACAATGAATGGCTTGGATGGGTCCGGGTGAAGGAGGATGGGAGCCGTGGTGAATAGATGACAGAGGTGATGGAAGGCTTTGATGGCTTCTGGAGTGAGGGTGAAGTGGTTCCAGGATGGCTTGGTGAGGGCAGTAAGAGGTGCCGCAACTGAACTGAAGCGACAGTAGAAATTCGCAAACCCCAGAAAGCTCTGTAGCTGCTTAAGCGTCTTGGGTAGGGGCCAATTATGCACAGCCTCCAGCTTCTGGGCATCCATGGCCACACCGTAAGACGATATGACAAACCCCCGAAATGTGGTGGAGCGCTGGTGGAAAGCGCATTTCTCCAACTTACAGAACAGCTGATGTGCCAGCAACCTCTTGAGCACTGCCTTGACATGCTGGGTGTGTTCCTCAATGGTTTTGGAGTATATAAGGATGTCGTCAAGGTAAGCAAACACCCAACGTCCCAGCATGTCATGGAGAACGTCGTTGATGAGTTGTTGAAAGACTGCTGGACTATTGTATAAGCCGAACAGCATAACCAGGGTCTCGTAGTGGCTGGTGGGAGTTATGAAGGCCGTCTTCCACTCGTCGCCCTCTCTAATGTGAACAAGGTTGTACACGCTCCTGAGGTCCAACTTGGTGAAGATGGAAGCACCAGAGAGGGCGTCCAGGGCAGTGTTGGCCAGAGGGAGTGGATGACAGTTCTTTATTGTGATGTTGTTGAGCCCTCGATAGTCGATGCAGGGACGGAGGCCCCTGTCTTTCTTCACCACAAAGAAGAACCCCCCGGCAGCAGGAGAGTTGGAGGGCCTGATGGAACCTTCGCACAGCCCTTCGGCGATGTATTCCTCCATGGCTTTTTGCTCTCCCGCAGAGAGAGAGAACAAACGGCCGCGGGGTGGTTCCGTGCCAGGTTGGAGGTCAATGGCCAGGTCGTAGGGGCGATGAGGAGGGAACGTGATGGCCTATTGTTTACTGAAAACCCCCGCCAGGTCACGGTACGGGACAGGAATGACCTCCACGACAACGACGAGGGCCTTGGACTCCCCTAAGCATGTCCCAGCCATTGCCAGGAGACAGAGCTCCTGACAGGTTGGCCCCCACTGGAGGATCTTGTTTTGAGTCAGGAGAGGATGGGGTTGTGACGAAGAAGCCAAGGGTGTCCGAGGAGGATGGGTGGTGATGAACGTGTGGTCTGGTGTGTGATGGGGCTGGAGTCCAAGGGTCAACCGTCTACGGCGGTGATCGTGAACGGCTGAGATAACGCCTCTAAACTCACGCCCAACTGAGCAGCATAAGCTCGGTCGATAAAGTTCCCAGGCGCCCCTGAATCAACAAAGGCAGAGGTCACAACCTGTTTGTGGCTCAATTGGATGTGAACCCGCACTGTTAAACGGGAAACGGTTGGTATAGTGTTCGAGGAGTGAGTGGGGCCGAGTGATGGGCTCCCCCTGCTCACCGGGTTGGACCATTTCCCTGATCGGAGAGGGCAGATGGCTCGGTAGTGTTGGCACAGAGGCCTTCGCGGTACCTCCTAGCCCTCTCCTCGGGTGTCAGGGAGGCACGCCCTAAC
The DNA here is from genome assembly GCA_037974445.1 of Brycinus macrolepidotus. Lineage (NCBI taxonomy): Eukaryota > Metazoa > Chordata > Actinopteri > Characiformes > Alestidae > Brycinus > Brycinus macrolepidotus. Next base: position 8,592 of record JBBPCZ010009499.1, read on the forward strand.
TGCATGGGTTCCCCGGCTCCAGAGTGGTCCACTGTGCGAGGTGAAGAGCCGATGGAGGAGTTAGGGCGAGTCTTGGGGGTCGCTGACAGCAGGGGCTGAGAGACTGGCCTCGGGCGTGAGCTCATCTGTTGGTCGATCCTGAGGGCAAGTTGGATGAGGCCTTCGGTGGTGTCAGGCAGCTCTCGCCTGGCTAGAGAGTCTTTGATGGGAGGAGCCAGTCCCTCGTAAAAGACTGTTCGGAGGGCTGAGTCGCACCAGGCGGTCTGCACCGCCAAAGTACAAAACAAATTTGCAGACCGAACGGTCACCCTGCCGTAGATGGTAAAGGCGGGAGTCGGCCTCCGCCTCGCTGTCCGGGTGTTGGATGGTGGCCCTGAGCTGAGTGTTGAATTCAGTGTAGGAATGAGCAGGATTTTGATTGGTTTCCAGGACCGCCATGGCCCACTCTGCTGACTGCCCAGTGAGGAGAGAGACGAGAAGTGCGATGCGGCTCCTCTCAGTCGGATAGCGACAAGGCTGGAACTCGAAAAGGAGATCAAGAGTGGTTAATAACACATCACACTTCCCGTCTACACCATTCCATTTGTCTGGTAAAATTATTTTGGGTTCAGCAGACGAAGGGGAAGCGAAGGAAGACCGGACCGTCGTTTGTGGGCACCTAGCCTCGACAGTTAGCTCATGATGAGCTCGTTCAAGAGATGTGAGCTCTTGTGTGGGCTCATCGATCTTGGCTGACTGCTGAGACACGGTTTCACACAACGCAACGAAATCCGCTGGGTTCACAGTGTCAGAGACTTACCTGGCCAAACAGTTAGCCCAGTGTAGTGTGGCGGATGAACCCAATCGCAGATTGAACACGAGAGAGTTGGTAGACCACACAGTTTGATCTGAGAACGCTCTCAGCAGAGAGTAGAGGTTCCCACCGGGAGCCTGCGTTCTCTCACACACAGTCTATATAAGGAGTGGAAAATAAACGGAGTACTCAGGGTACCAGAGATGAGGCGAGTTGAGGCGGGCATAGGACTCAATGACTGAGCACCGTGTGTAACCACTCCCTTGTTTATATAGGACATGACGTGCGTCACTTCCGGGACCCCGTGTGCATCACGTGACCGGTGTACATGACACGAATGTTGACAAATTACAGTCCTGAATCTAATAGTAGGTGGTTATGAGGAAATGCATCTCAGTTAAGCTTCTGGAGAGAATATCAAGAGCATGTACATCTGCCATCAAGGCAAAAAGGGGGTGGGTTACTTTAAAGAATGCAAAATAGAAGATTGTTTTAATTGATTTTACAAACTTTTGCATGGTACTGTACTGTATATTTGTATGTAAATGCTATGATTATGAGCTGAGTAACAATGATGCTTATATGAATTCGATTATTATTATTATTATTATTATGAATATGAATATGATTTATTATATTTACAATCTCTGTGATTGCACACACAAACTGTGACCAGTGAATTTAACCTCTGTATTTAACCCATCTCACACACACCAGTAGTCAACACAGACACCAAGAGCAGGAGCTGTGGGCTGCATACCTTTGGGGTTGAGTGCCTCACCTAAGGGGGTTTTAGCCATACTTATGACCCTTTGGTCACAAGCCATCTTCTCTAACCATTAGGCCACAGCCGCCCACGCTATATTTTATATATAGAGTCTCTAAACTCAATTTTTTAATGGTCTGCATTAGCACTGGTTTTGTGTACTGTGAATATAATTGCACTTTATTGTGGAGAGATATCTTAGTAAGCTCTGACTTAAAAATGAAGAGATATTGTGCACCAGGGGTGCTTAAATCTGATCCTCTGAATGGAGAACACCTGCCCATTAGTTCCATGTGCACATTACAAACAAAGATAAAGGAACTGTGCATAAAGTAAAGTAAAGTGGCTCCTTATAGTCACACATGAACACACCACAGCACAGCACACAGTGAGAACAATGTGAAATTCTTTCTCTGCATTTAAACCATTCACCAAGTAAACCAGGGGGTAGACACCAATCGGGGGTTGCCCTGGAAGCAGTGTGTGTTAAGGTACCTTGCTACCTACCTCAGTGATGACACTAGCAGTCCTGGGATTTGAACCCACAACCTTCTGATTGCAAGGGCAACACCCTAACCACCAGGCCACCAGCTGCCCCAAAGGTTTACTCTCCTTATCGGAATATCGAACCCTGGGGATGCTTGCCACTGTACAAACGAGGAGTAAAAAAATGGACTGAGCTGCCCACCTCTAGTTTGGAGATGTTCTGACACATGATAAATGCCATCCTCAAGGTGGACTAGGGCTCAAACTACCCTTTGATAATCAGCAAATGACATCACATTGATCACTGACCTTTTGCTCCACTCGCAGAAAATTGCCAAGCTCCTCAGCAGTCAAGTGATCTTTCTTCTCACTGAAGCACATGAGCAACAGAAAGAGGTCCCGTCGCAATGACATCATCCTGTAGAACACGCTGAACTCTTCGAAAGTGAGTGTGCCCTGCTGCTCATCTGTGTCTGCTTCCTGTGACAACACACACAAAACAAAAGTCAAGGAGATGTCTGGACACACATCCTTGGACTACCATGACCCGAATATCTTGAGTATCGGAAGAACCTCTGACTAAACATTAGAAGTGCTTAGAACTGGTACCAGACAAGCGTGTCAGTGTGCGTCTCTAGTAGATACTGTTGGTTCTTTCCTCTGTGATGCTTTGCCAAGCAATTGCAGTGGACAGTTTAAGACTGACACAGGAAAGCAAATAATTGTTTTTCCACTTAACCTCAAAGTAGCCAATGAGCTGAGACATGTTTGGAGTCTAAAGTTTGCCTCTTTATTTTAGAACTGGAGCCAACAGCTAATATGACTTACACAATATGACTTACTGTGAGACCTGCAGACTTCAACACACATTTTACAGAGGTAAAAGAAAGACGTTTTGGCCAGGCTTTGGCCTATTATAAAGTTTCGGTTAACTCACTACCAAAAGCATTCTTTAAAGTCCAGACAGTAGAGCAGGAATCACATATAGATGATATACTATAAACTTCTGAAAAAATGTTTAATGCTGACTCAAAAAGTGTCTATTTGTGCCTTTTTATATATTCTTTTCAGGTAATTATGCTGTTGTACTTTTTCATATAAATAAAGAACTAAGTAATAAGGAACTAAGTTTGTAGATGTAAATACATGAACAGGAATATAAGTCACGTCAGCCCGGTTTACCCAAGTACACTGGGTACAGTTTTTCTAACAAAAAAGGTATCTTTCAAACTGTAATAGAAAACAAGGTCACTTTACTGCCATATGTGGACATGAATGACCATATCTACTCAGGGCTGAGATTTCAACAAGTTAAAGCATACTGTACACAAGCAAAGTCTCTGAAAGTACAGGCAGCAGTTTGTTAAGGTTAGACTTAAGAAATGACAGCTTTCATTGTGGCTGCAAAATCTAAAGGTCTGTCCAGTCTTTTTACCCCACCGAGCCCACAGCTGAACACTGCCACCATGAACAAAGTGCTGTATGATGATATCAAACTTAGCACAGAACAGATGACAAACACTATTTTTGAGACAGACCACAAACCAAGACAGACTAACACCTAAAAGTTGTGTCATCCTTCTGTCTTTGGGGAGAAGACTTTTGTTCATCCTAATAGGACAAAAAACCTTGAAACAGAAATCTAGCCGAATCTCCATTCCCCCCTTCTTCTTCTCATCTTTGCTTGTTTCTCTCTGTCCGTGTTTCTTTCTCTTCTCTTCTATCTAATCATCTCATTATTTCTTTCTCTCTCTCTCTCTCTCACACACCTCTTCCCTGAGGAATTCCTAATCAAGGGATTCCTAATAAGGCTTAATATCGGCAGCAGTTCAGTCCCTTTGTTCCAGAAGCGTCGGGAATTACTGAATCAAAGCCAAAAAAATCTTCTCTAATATGAATTAATGACAAGGGTAATGAAAATGAAAAATATCACCACATTCAATCTTCTAGCCAACCTATGTGATTATTTTATGGCTGCTATAAGAGTGAATGTTTACATTTATGTCTACTTGAACATTGCACACATACTACAATACTTACACAAATCGCAACATTTGCACATCTATAACTGTTTATATCGAAGGTTTTCTCTTCAATACATCTGCACTGTTTTTCTTCTTCTCTGTTCGTAGTCTTTAGTCTTTTGTATTATAACAACATTGTAGTGTGGCTATAATTACATTTTGTTAATTGAGGCTATAATAATAGCACATATATATATATAATATTTATATTATAATTCTGTATACAAAACTGTGTTGTTATAGTCTCCCTGCTGTGTATTGGTATATTCATATACATATATAGGTGTAATTATAATTAATTCCCTCTTTTTTTACCCCTTTTTATTTTGTTTCACTGTGTAGTTAATGTATATGGCTGGGATGACAATAAAGCTCCAGTTGACTATTTGACTTGACTTGAGAACAGGCAAAAGCTTTCACTCTCTGCCATTTGGGAAACTTGGTTAAAGAAAAAGAAGTGTTGCACAATCAAAGAAACTTCCATTCCCTAACTACAGGGGACAGTCTCCCTGGAGCAACTTGGGGTTAAGGGTCTTGCTCAGGAACCCAGTGGCGGTATGCTGAAGGTAGGAATCGAACCCATGACCTTTTGGTCCAGAAGCAACTATCCTACCCACTAAGCCACCAACCCACACATCTTTCCTTCACTGAAAGGAAAACTACAAATAGTTGAAGCAACTTCATTCAGAAAGAACATCAGAAGGTTGCCTGGGGAGAATTGCCAGAGGTTCAAGAGTGGCTTCACGAATAAAAAAATTGGTTGATGAGAAATTGCAAGAAATCACAGTCAGCAGTGAATAACAGTAAAGGCAAGCGGGTCAAGTGGTTCAGTGAAAAAAAAAACGAATTTACACAGTTGTCCCCCAAATGTCCCTCAGGCTAGATGTGTTTGGTATTTGCTTCTTTGGTTTTTCACTGGAGCTATGAGCCTAATATAGCAAAAAAGTAATGGACATTCATACCCCATCAACTGAATTCATGCAAAGATCCTTGCAAATGTAGAATTGTTAGGTAATTTCAAACAGACTTAGTTATACAGTTTTTGACTGTGTCAGCGATCACATAAACAAGTCTCACTATGACGATAGCTTACAATGTTGCTTCTTTTTATTTTCAGACATAATTCAATTATGTCATCTTTCTTTCACATTGTGTCAAAGTTTTGCAGTGAAAGTACTAGTAGAAATGGTCCAACACTGCTGAATTATTTTATATTAAAAGTTACCATTTTGGAGATTTTTTCCAACAGCAATGCCAGTCTTCCTTACCATGTTAGCTACATCAGCCTTGTAACTTTAGTGGAAAACTTAAAAAGCAAACTTCAGACACCAAAAATGTCTAACCTGATTGATGGCATTCGATTTTCTGCCAAATTATCTCTTCAACTGTTAAGCTGTTAAGTTTTCTCAGAAGTGTCTGAGAGGTGTCTTGGTCAAACATACTCTGTTTGATCAAAAGCTTGACGGATTCTATATAATTAAGCAGTAGGATATATTCCATGTTGCTCTAACTCTGTAGGAATTTGTAACCCAATTCATATATATTTTATGTCTCTGAATTACTAAGTTAGGAAACTCTCTTGTCAATAACTAAAAAAAAAACCAGAATGAAGTCGGGGGGGGGGGGGGGAGTTTTAGGAAGGGATTGTCTGCCAGACTTCAGCAACTGAGTTGCTCTGAGAAGATGCCAGAAATGTGTTCCTCCACTGGCACTTTGATATCTATTTTTTTTTTACAATTTTTTTATAAAGTTTGTTTTCCATGTCTTTAAAAAAATATCTTTGTCCCCTTGCTCACCTGGAACATCTGCTTTACTTTGCGCCGAGGCAGGTTGACATTCATCTTGTGGAGCAGCTGGTAAATCTCGTCGATGTTTAGGAGCCCGTCTCCGTTCTTATCAGCTTCCTCAAATGTCTGCTTCATCCATGTCCACTCAGTATTAAGGAAATGAAACTTTTGAAGCTGTAATGGGTGCTGGTAAGATAAAGCTGAGTTATAAAAAAATTACTTTAACCCTTTTTCACAATAGCCAGAAAATTTCATTTTGTCCTTGAACTGTAACATTATTCATTTTTAAAATTTGAAAATATTTTAAAATCAATTTTAGTTATAAAATTAATTTTAGTTATATTTTAGTTATAATTTTACAAACATAATCCAGCCAATATTGTTAAAATAACATTATTAGTTGGATTATGTTAGTAAAAATATCTGGAGAGTCCATTTCCATGCCACTGGCAGAATGGCCACCAGGGGCCCTATAGAAAGGGGTTCAAATAAATTAAAAATATAAGACATAAGAGTTGGATGCATAAAGAAAATAAGAAAAAGTCGCTCAAATGGTTAAATTAAGGCTGTTTCTTATATTTTCTTTGCATTTTTACCTCAAGACATGGCAGTTCTAAGAAGTTGACATGTATTACTTTGAATTTACTAGGCAATTCAATGCAGTGCCCCTCCTGGAGCCGACACCTTATCGTGGTGGAGGGGTTTGCGTGTCCCAATGATCCCAGGGGCTAAGTTGTCCGGGGC
>JBBPCZ010009510.1:0-15190 GCA_037974445.1 Brycinus macrolepidotus
ACATACTGTACAAATGTCTATTTATATTTTTTATATTTTTGTATTAGTTGTTTTTGTATCTACTGTTTTGCCACTTTTTGCTGCTCTTACCTTTGTACTGTACATTTTCTGGCGTAGCAATGCAAATTTCCCACTTGTGGGACTAAAAAAGGTTTATCTTATCTTATCTTATCTTATCTTCACATGTTTCCCCATTTCAGGTACAAAAAACTGCACCTAAATGTTTCAGTCAACAGTTATGTTGAGGTCAGGAGCTCTGTTCTCTGTGTTTGTAAAGAATTATGTTTCTATTTTTGGGAATAGGTAAAGGGGCACTTGGCTGATGCGCTTATTCAGAGCAACCTACAGTCATTAGTTACAAGGACAGTCCCCCTGGAGACACTAAGGGTTAAGTGTCTTGCTCAAGGATACAGTGGTAGAAAGTGGGGTTCAAACTTTGTGGTCATCTGGTTCACAGGCAAATTTTTTACCCACTAGGCTCCTGCCACCCACCTGCTACCCCAACAATGCCAGACCTGCATTGAGCCCCTTCACTGCAATGTTTCTCAATTTTAGGTACAAAAATCAGACACGCTGTCTCCTATCTGGCCTCTTCAAATACCTCTAAAGGAGCCACTGAGTGGCTCTTCAAATCAGCTGCCTACTACCCACTCCTGTCTGCTATTGTTTCACGTAACCCGAGTACAGGAAGTGAGGCTAGCTGAGAGGACGACGCCGTGACAAGAATCTCGATCAATCAAAGCCCAGTGGAAGGGAGAAGAGCCACTGTTCCTCCAGAAAGAGGCCTGTGGACCGGGAGAAGTCAGGAGCAAGACAACACCACTCTAAACACACCCCTGTCAAGGCAAAGGGTAGCCTGGGGAAAGACAAACTGCAGGCAGGTCCTGCTGTGTACACTCACAAAGCAATTCATAAAGTGGACTGCCTTCATATGATGTTCAGACATTCTGTTTTTATTTATTTATTCATTTATTTTCCATTTTCTGAAGCCATTTTCAATTGTGGGCATATTACTTAAATCACAGAACTTTGAGTTGAGCTAAATTATCCATTCGGGAGACATGCAGAGGGACTTTTTTAAGATCCTATAGCGCCAGAAGGACAATATGAAATGCACACAGTGCTCTTTATCAAAAGAAAAGCTTTTAATATTTGCGTTTTCTCCTGGTTTCCTGGGTCAGACGGATCGGGCTGAGAGGCTACGTCTGGCCATATCTCTTCTGGCTGCCTTATTGGATTGAGAGGCAGAGACTGTAAGAACATTGCCTGGAGTGGTTTTGCCATCTAAATCACTTCGGCCTGAGCATGGTGGCCAAGATTTTATCCCTGTGTGGAGATGTACGAAATTCCCCCCACTTCTGTACTCGCTTTTAGTAAAAGAAACACTTCAGTGACAAATGAAATTCACACATTTTTCTTCCACACTAATAATGCCATGACATGCTTGGCATCCAAAGTTGGCCTCTTTAGTTTTGCCCTGGAGCTACGAGGAAAATGTAACTCAAAGTAATGGACGTTATGTCTAGTAATTAGCACCATGCATGCCTAATGCGCATGCCTAAATTCATCACACACTCACTTCATATCGCTTAGAGCTGTTACATAAACTTAAATAGTCTTGCTTATGTTGTATGATATACTGTTATCTGTAAAAATGGATAACATGGATTCAAATGTACAGTTAGATTGGCTATGCCACCCATCTTTTCTTTATATTTTGCTTTGAATCACCTTGTTCCTGCAAAAATACTATTTTCTGTTTGTCAAACTGTCTTGACTTCAGCATATAGAGTAGAAAAAATGGGAGCAAATGTTTTACTGTGACAGGCTGCAAAGTGAATAAAGATACAAGGAGCCTAGATAACGGAGTTCCAACCACTCAGCATTCAGCACCACCAGTATACTGATCACCACCTGATCATCTGGAATCATCTGCACCAGGACTTAAGTTAGATGGTCTTTGTTCTGCTTGAATGATTCATACGTTGGTAACTGCGTGTCTTAACAAACAAAAAATATTCCTCTGAAACTGGTCAGGTTCAGGGACTGGACTGAAAATGAGCAAAAATGAAGCAAAATATAAAGAAATGAGGGGTGGTACTGTGCAAGACTTTTGCACAGTATTATACTTTTACTTATTTTTATAGATTACACATGGGATACAGCACCTGAAACCACATAAGCAAGTGTATTTTGAGATGACGTGAGTACATTATCAGGGTGGCAATTTTGGCATGTGGTTTGCATAATAACATACCATTACGTTTGAACTACATTAGCCTTATAGCTTCAATACGAAACTATCAAAGAAAACCACAGAAATCAAGCCAGTGTAGGCTAATTAATTACATTTCAATTAAGAGAAAGTGTTTTTTGTTGTCATTGTTTTTGTGATGTAATTTGTGAAGAACACTGATAGGCCTTTTGCTAAACCAATTGTCTAGTCCTCACTGGTTCCTAGTAATATGTTAATTGGTACATGTAGATACATTAGCCTGGTAGATTCATTGCAAAACTTAAGAAGCAAACTTCAGACACCAGAAATGTCTTGACCAACAGGCTACATTTGGGATAAAGGTAAATAGTGTAAGTTGGATTTTTTCTTTAGAATAAAGAACCCTGCATTCTACACACCACTGAGTTTCTTTCTCGCTGGCAGACAGCATTAATCAAAGGCCACTGAGGTCAGCTGGGCACTGCTGTCCCCGCACGTGAAGAGAGAGTCCTTGAGATCCAGGCTGGAGCAATCAATCAAAGACATCCGGATGTGTGCGAGGGGTGATAAGCAACCTGAGCGAGAAGACGAAGGCAACTGCGAAACTGCAAAAAGCTCATTTAAATAGCTAACGAGTTCTCTAAGCTGCTGACGGGAACACTTCACAGCGGGACACACACCAAAAACGTCCCCTCTCACACACGGCACCATGACGGACTAATTAAGCATCTCGTGGCATCCAGCACAATGGAATAGAAACTGAACAGTGGCGTGTCTCTAAATGCGCCTCTTGTGTTGGATCTACTTTCAGAGCCTCCTACTTCAATGCATCTTCATTTTAAATCTGTTTTAAATGGATTCTCTCCACTCTGAGGCTTAAAGACAAGTTTTGAGTGGGCTTTAACTTTACTGGGCATTCCAAATAATTAATGAATGAGTGTTTTCATCAACTTGCAGTGAAAGATAATTAAAGATGTCCAGTCATTGAATGAGCCATTAACTGATTCCACAGAGGATCATGTGATATGTGATATTAATAACAGTCATTATAATAAAAAAAAGGTGATAAATATGAATATGTGATGAAGCTGAGAGGAAGAATGCAGACTGATGGAAAAGATCAGTAACTAGCAAGATCTAAGCTTTAACCCTCAGAATTTAGAGTGAATCAGTAAACTCAGATTTCAGTAAATATAAACGGTGTAAAACAGTCTAGAACCGATGTTTACCCTCAGAACTGAGAGTGTATCAGTAAACTCTGATTTCAGTAAATATAAACGGTGTAAAACAGTCTAGAACCGGTGTTTGTTCTCCTACGCACTCGCCGTTTGCTGCTCTTTCTGTCGGCCCGGCGCTGCTCAGCCGCTCACCGGACCCCCTCCCTCTGCGGGTTTTCCCCTCCCACTTGTGGGCGGAGACTATCCTGAAAGTTCTCCGGGTTGAGAGATCTTGTGTTTTTTTTTTCCATTTGATTCTAAGACTTAAAATAAAAGAAATTTGTTCATTTTTGTTCTTTATGTTTATTTGCATGTGACTCAGTAGCGTTTTTTTATTATTACATGTTTCTAAATTATAATAACTTTGGTTCTACGTGACATAGGAACACCAAACAAAGCTCAGCATGGCGTCTGACACCTCCAGCATCAACACAAACCGGGGGAACTTCCATATAAGGAGCTGTTTGGACGTAAGACGACAGTTTACCATTTGTTGTGCTTCCGACACGGATCCGTGCTGCTCATGTTCTAAAGGTTAACAGCATGGATCACTGTGGGACCACTATCTGGCAAGCAGCAGTTTGCTGTTGCCCCTTTAATTTATGTGTTATAACCAGGGTTTACATTGTGCCGAGGCTCTCCGGGGCACTACGTTCTTCTTCTTCAAAAATGTATATATTTTTACACTTTTCTCATTTTTAATCATTTAAACAATGAATAAAGCACATTTTCTTCATAGCAGTTCCCCGATTCCCACCAAATTGTACACAGTATTCCGGAAATTGATTTTTGCAGAGCGAATGAAATGCTAAGGGGGAAGAAAGGAAGAAAGAGAGAGTAAATGTGAGTGAGGAAATTATTGTTCACACACCTCCCCTTCCCCCCCCGCTGATGAAAGATTACCCCCAAATCGACAAAAGATCACCCCTTGACAAAAATATTCACTTCCCCTTCACACACATACACATACACACACACACACACACACACACACACACACACACACCAATGGCAACCCTGAAACACACAAAGAGCACCCCCACACAAATCTGTTTGACAGCTTATTTGTCTTAACTGCTTATTCCTTTTTAAGGTGTTTATGAAATAATTATTACCCAATAATAAACCCTTTATAAGGGTCTTATTGAAAGGTGGTACCAGTGGAATGCATGAATTAACGTAATTGGTCATATTTTTACATCACTGGGTTACATTTTCTGCCCGTCTCTTTCTTGCTAATCCAAGATTTGATATTTCAGAGACCAAGGAAAGTCAAAACTAACAAACACAGTGAACAGGTTTATAAGTTTACAGAGAATGCTATTGGCATGATAAATGCTAGATGTAGTGCTGCAAGTTACTTTAGTTGGTCAGTCAGTGGTCTGTTTTTTTTTCAGTCATTTGGTTAAGGTTCTCTGGTATAGGTAATTTTCTTTTTTTCTGAATCAGAAAACTTTATTGATCCTGGAGGAAATTGCTTATGTTACGACTGCACAGAAAAACAGAGACATAGAGACAAGAACAATATAAAATATAAATCCAATAAAACCTCTGCAGAAATATTCAATATGAAATATACTGTGCTACATACACAAATGCTGGGGTATACTGTAGATCAGGGGTGGGCAAACGTTTTGGCTCAGGGGCCACATTGACTTTTAAAATTTGACAGATGGGCCGGGCCAGCACCAGATGGATACATATCAAACATAAATATTAAAAAGGCATTACAGTGTTAATACTTACATTCACTTTTAGTGGGAACAGTGTTGTTGATCACCCTTTTTTGCCAGTGCATCGAAGTCTGGTGTTAGTTTTATTGTGGAAATTCTTAGATCAGATCTGAGGTGTTCATCACTAAACTGGGATCTGTGGGGTGCTTTGTTGTTGTTCATCATGCTAAAAGTCTGTTCACACACATACGTAGAGCCAAATAACACCACCATCCTCTGTGCCATCTTCAGGATGTTTGGAAATTTGTGCTGTGCTTAATGAAGCATAAAACTCATCCAGTTTAAGAGAGTTGAACTTCTCTTTTAAGACGGTGTCACACTGGAGATCAATCAGTTCCAACTGCAACTCCTGTGGTGCTGTTTCAGGGTCTTGTGTGAAGGGACATGACACCAGCTGAAGTGACTCGTCAATTTTTCCAAAATCAGAGAACCGACGGCAGAATTCTCCATGCAGGTCGTCCAGTGATTTCCTGTATTTTTTCACATGTCGAGGGGCCTCTTTCAGCAAAGCCAGTGTGGGGAAATGAGCGAATGACTTGTTTGACATTTGTTTTGAGAATAAAGCTAGCTTGGTTTTAAAGGCCCTGACGTTTGTGTACATTTCATGCACAAACTAGTCTTTCCCTTGTAGCTTCACGTTCAGCTCATTCATGTATGTCAGTATGTCCACAGCAAAAGCTAAATCACATAGCCAATCTGTGTCACTCAGCTCAGGAAAATCACCATCTTTCTCAAGTAGCTCCAAAAATGAGACAATCTCCTGTTTGAGCTCCCACACTCGTTGACATGCTTTCCCCAAACTTAACCAGTGGACATTGAAGTGGTAAAGCAAGTCCTGGTGATCAGCGTCAATTTCTTCAAGAAACTTAGTAAACTGACGATGCTGAAGTCCCCTTGCTCTAATAAAGTTAATGCATTTTACAACTGGCTTCACTACGTGATCAAGCTGCAATACGGATTTACACAGTGCTTCCTGGTGGATTATGCAATGTAAAAAAATTATCTCCTGCTCAGGGTTATCCTCTTTCAACCTCTCCTAGATTTTTTTGAGCAACCTGACTTTTTTTCCAGTCAGATTTGGCGATCCATCTGTGGTGACGTTGGCGAATGTACTCCAAGGTAGCTTGTGCCTCTTGATGACCTCCGACATGCTGTCATACAAGTCCTCTCCCCGCGTTTTCCCCTTTAGGGATTCCATGACCAAAAAACTCCTCCGTTATCTCAAAATTGTCATTAATCCCTCTGATAAAATTAAAAGCTGAGCAGTGTCCTTTATGTCATTACTTTCGTCCAGTGCCAAGGAATATAATGTAAATGACTCCGCTTTTTGGTTTAGCTTGCTAGCTAAGTCTTCGTCAATTAGCTCAACATGGCGAGTCACTGTCCTGCATGATAAGCTAATTTTTTCAAATTTGTTCTTGCTCTCAGGACACAAGATACCTGCTGTCTTTACCGTGCACTCTTTGAGAAACTTCCCTTCGGAGAATGGCTTGCTGGTCTTTGCTAATTTGAATGCCAGCAAATAACTTGCCTTCATGCTTGATTATTTGATGGTAGTTTGTCGGAAAAAGGTGTTTTGCTGAGCCTGCAAACTAGCTGCCAATCTCTGAGAGAGAGCTGTCCGTTCTTGCGTCGACTGGTTGTTAGCGTAATTAGCATGCTTGGTGGAAAAGTGACGGCTGATGTTGTATTCCTTTAAAACCGCAACTAAGGCAAATAAGACATACAGCCTTTGACTGAACTTCTGTGAAAAAGTATTTAGTTGTCCATTCCTTGTTAAAAACTCGGCACTCACTGTTGACTTTTTTTTTTTCTTTGGCCCACTCATTGTTGCAGATGGGTTCAGAGCAGTAGCAGAGTAATAACAGAGAGTAGCTCGAGCTCCGCAAAATCAAGTCAGTGTACAGGGACTGGTACGCCAGTACGCATTGGTGTATGTGGTACAGTTTTCAGTATTCACAGCGCAAATGCTTACTTAATTTGAGTAACTTCATACTGTGTGCCCCGCTGCACCCCGCCCGACCCCGCCCCGCGACTTCACAGCCCGAGACACGGACGAGACACACCAATCTTCGGCGGGCCGGATTAAAAAGACGTGGAGCGCGGGCCGTAGTTTGCCCACTCCTGTTGTAGATAGACAATAGAGATAAATACATAAATCGTTTATCTATTCATTTTAGAACAATTACAAAAATTTTACCCCACCCTTTTAAAAACTTCTTCGAGGGACCCTTTTAACGCTGGAGAAGTTTGCCAAGAGGAATAAGCCGAACTCCTGTCACAGTTAATTGCACTCTTAAAAATAAGCATGGTTCCGTAGAAGAACCATTTTTGGTTCCCCAAAGAATCTTTAAATGAATGTTATTAATAGATTAAAGGTTTTAAATGATGTGTGAAAAAAATCTTTCTAAAGTAAAAAAAGAAAAACCCTCCATAAGGCTCTTAGATTATGTGAAGGCTCTTTACATACTAAAAAACAGGCTCTTCACACTCTCACACATCTTCATATTTCTCAAACAAAAAATGGTTCTTGGGGAAATAAAACATCTCTTCTGGTATAAAATAATATTTTGTTAAAGAGTGTCTTTAATGTAGATAACTCAAAGCTGTAGACTGGCTGGAAAGAGCTGGCTGATGTTATTAATGTGTGGTAGCTGAATACTTGTTTCTCTTCTTTAAATCTGTATTTGTTTATGCTTATGAAAACACACTTTTTGTTTATGTTTAAGAGTTAGTTGAGTTTGTTAGGAGCTGTAAGGAGCTTGTGGTTTTGGATTCCTGACATTGCAAACAGTGTAACAACTGCCAAACATTTCAAATGTATCGAGTGAGAACTTGCCGAAGCTTTTTTTTTTTTTTTTTTTTGCAATTGGGTCCTAAACGGCTTGAGATCAGTATTGATTTCTGGGCTTGTAGAGAAGCCAGTCCTCTTGGGACAGAGCACTTGGCGATGTTCTCAACACCCCTCCCCATGCCGTGTTTTCTCCGGCAGCGGAGATTTGCTGTCGAAAATAAAATGCTGTTACAGCTACAAAACAAATATTGCTGTGGGTTGGTTTTGCTGTTGGGAGCACTGCGGGGAGCTCGGGAGCGGCATCAGCGGCCTTGTCCTGGGACAGCGAGCTGAACTAGGCGTTTAAAAGGCATCAGGACTCCTGCTGCAGTTTCGCTTGACAGGTGCACGCTCACAAGCCGTCAGCTTGAAAGAAGTGAGAGGAAAAAAATACACAAAAACAGAAAAAACTGAACGAAGAAAGTAATAGATGACAAATGAAAAAAAATTAAAAAAACAAAGTACTTACAACACTACCAGTCAAAAATTTGGGCACAAAAGTGTTAAGAGCAGTGAAGAAGGTCTCAGCATTTGTGTATCTTCTTCAGTTCTGTTGGAATGTATCTCATGGTTCTCCTTGAGAAGCAGGTTATGAAAATGATGGCCACCGCATACAGGGTTTACAACTTCATGGAAAAACTACATTAAAATGATTCGATCATCCTCCTAAAACATAATTGCTGGTTAATTGTTATGCCTTATACAGCATTACAAATTACAAATCACACTGTGCAACATGGATCTAATAAACTTGGGTAGGATGTGTGTGTGGATGTAGATGATGGTGTGTGTGAAGGTGTGTAGATGTACAATGGTGTGTGTGAAGGTGTGTATGATTGTGTGTATAAATATGTGCAGATGTACAATGGTGTGTGTGAAGGTGTGCAGATGTACAATGGTGTGTGTGAAGGTGTGTAGATGTATGATGGTGTGCGTGAAGGTGTGTAGATGTATGACGGTGTGTGTGAAGGTGTGTAGATGTACAATGGTGTACGTGGAGGTGTGTATGATGGTGTGTAAAGGTGTGTAGATGTATGATGGTGTGTGTAAAGGTGTGTAGATGTACGATGGTGTGTGTGATGGTGTATTTGGATTTTGTTGATAAATACAACGTTTCATGGTGCGTTTTGATTGGCTGGTCAGTAGTTGTAGGCTGTACCAGCACACACACTGAGAGATGGTCGTCGTAAATTTCTGATATTGTCAGAAATTAATCGCAGGCTGTCTTTGGTCGCTGTGATGATGGCCGTCTTTGAATCTTTCTCACAGTACGACATAGGACCACCATTTAGGAGCCACGACCAAAGACAACTGTTTCACGAATGTTATCTTTCATCTGTGACGAAACAATGTAGACCAGGGATTATAGATAGCCTACCTGATGCTGCACTGTCAGTCAGCCCCCATCTACTCCATTCATAAATGGAAAGTTACCATCATAGGACCACCACTGAGCACTATATGAGTAGTGGGCCAGTCCTAGCCCAGCAGTGCCACTGATGTGGGAGTGGCATGGTGTGTTTTATACTGGTGTTTAAAGTCCCAGGCATAGGGGTGTTGATGTATTTCTTATGCACCATCTACCTGTTATGACATCTTTGGCTGGTGGACAATTCTCTACCCAGCACTGATATGTGTGTAAGGACCAAAGAAACACAGCTATGAATGATATTCTCCAGCACAAAGTGCTCTGAAACATAAAGCTAAATAATATGTGGTCAGTGGTGGTCCTACTGTGATCCCCTTCCATTGATGGATGGGGTAGAGGGCAGCTACTCAGATGTGCTATTTCTTATTGTGTGCTAAATCATTACCATTTGTGTGCAATATATTTATTATTATGTCCAATATCACTACTTATGCCACTTCTCACTACTTATGCAATAGTTTTATCATGCATCACTGCTCATGTCACTATTATGTGCAATAACAGACTCAGTATAGAGAACAATTAAAAAACACTATTTGTGTTACTAGTAAACTACTTCAGCAGTAATTTTAATTTATTTAAACAGTCAGTCCACAGCATTTTGTGTATATAGTATAGTGTATTTGATGCTATGGGTTTTCAGAGTATTTTCTGGAGAGTTTTATTTTGACTTTATACTATATTTTATATTGTTCTTGTCTCTGTGTCTCTGTGTGTCTGTGCAGTCGTAGCATATGCAGTTTCCTCCTGGATCAATAAAGTTTTCTGATTCTAATCCTGATTCTGATAAATTGTGCAGCAATAGATGCGCGAAACCTACAAAATGCAGCTATATGGTAGATATTTCTGAGAAAATGGCTAGTGAGTGTGAATATTTCATTTCATGTTTCTATTATTTTGTACATTCCCTGTAATTTGGGTTATGTCATCATTCAAAACTTGAAAAACGGTAAAAATAAGAACACTTATTTTCTGTATGGTACTGTACGGAATATCTGGTAAAGTTGCTGAGATGGAATGAAAGCGCTGAAGCTCTTCGCTGGTTGTGGGGTGGATATGGAGGTGGGATGGGAATGCACAGCTCTGCTCTTCTCCCTCAACATTAATCACTTCGGGAACTCTGATGCTCCTTCAGGAGGTGGCAGATCCCTCACACAGCTGTAACATTCATATTTAAACACACTCCACATCTCACTGCCTGATGAAATCAGCATAACTCTCTTCTTTTCCTGCTCTGTGGATTTCCCCCTCTGTACTTACGTCAGGGACCCTGCCTCAGTTACGAGGCGGACACAGAGTGAATTTGAGACAGTTCAGTTCAGTTCAGTTCAGTTCAGTTCATGTAATCCTTTGTGCAGCAGATATGGTCACAAAGTGTACCAGAAATTTGGTGCAGACTCTTAACAAGCATCACAGAGGGAGACAGTGACACTCTGAACCTCCCAAAGAGTGCAAGGAAAAAACACTGATAGTAACCAAGATTCGAATAAAAAAAACAACATAAGAACATGAACAAGAAACTCTGAGAGGAACCAAGACTCAAAAGGGGAACTAGTTATTCTCTAGGTCACACCAGGTTTTGTGATGGCCTTGGGTTTTACTGAATGTTACAGAAAAAATCCCTGTGTAAAAATACTCTAATTAATATGTAATACTAATAATTATTAATATTGCCCTACGATGGGCTAGTGCCCCGCCCATGGCGAGTCCCTGCCTCATACCAATTGACCCAGGGATAGGTGCCGGGTACCTGCTACCCAAGTGAGGATTAAGCGGTTACAGAAAGTGAGTGAGTGAATGAATTATTAATATTTTTGTCACAATTGGAGAACGAGGAAGATCTGAACCACCAGTTACACCAGTGTAGCGTGGCGGATGAACCCAAACGCGGATGAGCACGTGAGAGCAGGTAAACCAGGCACTTTGTTCTGAGAACGCTCTAACAAAGAATTAGGATTCCCACCGGAATCCTCATTCTCAGACACACACAGTAGGGATAGAGAGTCGAGGGTGATAGTTGGTCTCAGAGTACTCATGGTACCGTAGAGCACGGGTTGAGTCGAGTAGGGAACTCAATGACTGAGCGGTGTGTGTATACCGGCATCCTGTTTAAATACCCTGTGACGCGTCTCATTTCCGAATGCCCTTGCGTGATGTGACTGGTGTGTGTGACAATTTTATATTAATAATACTAATATTTAATATTTTTCACACAGGTATTTTACACTAACATAAACCTGTAACTTTAAAACGCAAGGAAAAAACATTGAGTAACCTGTAAGTAACCACAAAGTACCTGTGTTACAGATTCTGAAAATAATAAAATACCTGTGTTACAAATACTGAAAATAATATTAATCAATAATCATTAATGTTTTTGTCACAACTGATCAATTTGCTTATCATAATAATAATAATAATAATAATAATAATAATAATAATTATTATTATTATTATTATTATTATTATTATTATTAATATTATTATTATATTGTTATCATCATTTTTATTGTTATTATTATTATTATTATTATTATTGTCAAATAAATGTTCATCAATTAAAAAACAGAAAAGTTCTATTTATCTGTATCTGAATAAAAGACACAATGAAAATATACCTAATAAACAGTGTAAAGAGAAGTAGATATGAAAACATGGTATTTCTGTATAGTATAAAGCAGGTGTACACTCCCGTGTGTGTGTATGTGTGTGTGTGTGTGTGTGTGTGACAGACACGAGTCCTGGAAGCAGCTGATGTTCCTCACACGCTGCGGGTCAGGTAAATGTCGAGGGTATAGAGCCCATATGGGGCAGCGTATGGAATTAGCAGGGACGCTGGTAAAAATAACTTCCTCTCATGTGATCCTGATCTCTCTGTTCTACAGGCAGCAGATGCCTTCGCAGGCCTAGTTTATTACCCCAATAGCTGCACGATGCGTTGGATGGCAACCATTTGTGTCCCATGACAAGCCATTGCAAGTTAGCACAAGTCGGCCGTAAAAATCACACACAGCGCAGACCGGGAGCAATCCTGACTGTGAGTCGTGTTTAAAAAGGGACGTTCAGTCATGAATTTAACCTTTTGCTTCTGAAAAATTGCTGTTTGATTGCGCCGGAGGTCTCCATGCTGATTCAGAATAGTTCAGTAATGAATGATGCTGAAAGCTTTCCATCACATTTGAACTGCACTAAAACGCCAGGCCTCGTGTCCAGCATATGTTTCCTCATGCCTTGCACTGGCATTACGTCACAGGCTGTTTTAGCTTGGGGTCGGCAGTTGAAACCTGAGGAGATTCTGTGATTGCTCTGTTAAATCATCCAAACCCAACTCAAACACACACTGAACTGTTACGGCATAAAAACTGCCACTGTAAACATCCATTATTTATTATTTACAGCACATTCTCTATCCTGCTGCTGCTGTTGTTTGCACAATTAATTTATTGTTCTCTGCGTCAATATTTGCATTTTTTGCACACTTTAACGACTTTGGTATTATTATAATACAATATGTCATCATATTGTATTCACTCAAACTAGTACTGCAGCTGCTTTTGTTGACTGCACTGTACTATTGTTTATTGTTCATGTTTTTTTTGGTTTTTGCACTTTCTCCCCTTTTGCATTCTGACTCACACCCTAACAGGAACTTCAGTCCAAAACCTAAACCTGACCCTCAAACTACCCTTAACTTCAGTCCAAGACCTAAACCTGACCCTCAAACTACCCTTAACTTCAGTCCAAAACCTAAACCTGACCCTCAAACTACCCTTAACTTCAGTCCAAGACCTAAACCTGACACTCAAACTACCCTTAACTTCAGTCCAAGACCTAAACCTGACACTCAAACTACCCATTGTCACGAGGACGGGAACGCACCTGAACCAAAGTTAGCCCAGTGTAGCGTAGTGGAAGAACACAATCGCGGATACACACGAGAGAGTCGGTTGACTACGCACCTTGCTCTGGGAACGCTCGGGGAGGAGTAAAGGTTCCCACCTGGAACCAACGTTCTCACACGCACACAGAGAAAGAATAGAGAGAGAGAGAGAGAGTCCGTAGTACGGTACCATGGTAGACCAGCGCAGGGAAACCCCAGCTTCCTGTTTATATAGTAGTTATGACGTCACTCCTGTGACCTCGTGCACCCCACGTGCCTGGTGCGTGTGACACTCATAACTTCATCCCAAAACCTAAACCTGACCCTTACCTTCATCTAAAACCCAGCCTGGTACTAATCTTAGCCCAACGTTTAACTTCAATTCAAAACCTACACCTGACCCTTACCCTAACCTTAACATCAGTCTAAAACCTAAACCTGACTCTAACCCCAACCCCAACCCTGCATCTGTTAGGATACATTGAGTTTCTACAGACTAACTGTTAACAATTTGAACATCAGTGGATGATCTGGACTCTCCAAATAAAGTGGTGCAGAAATAAGAAATAATGATTCTTGGTATCAGGATCATTGCTAGGGTGTTTTAATGGGGCTATAACCTCCATCTCCATATGTTCTTCAGCCCCCCTCAATACATGTGCATTATTAATTTAAAATGGCAGAAGTTTTCCTTGTTCATTTGTCCTTATTCAGACACTTCATGTGGCCAAAGTTACAAAAACCACGTGTCATCTAAAAAGTTCACCCGCAAACCCCAACCCAATCCTGCTCAGTCCCCTTTGCTGTTAAACTGTTTGGACTTAAAACCTTAATAAATGCAATAAATATAAAAAAAGAAAACCCCCGGAAATGTTCAAACATCTACCAATCATATACAAATTTTGTTGTCTGTTATATAAACTGCACATTTTATTTTAATATATTTATTCTTACTTGTTTCAAAGGATAAAATAAAGACTAGGGTACGGTACCTTAACATAATGCATAATCTACTTAACATAAAAGGTGAAGTGCACAACACATAATGAAGTTTGACATGGTTTTTAGCTTCCCTGCACATATACAGCCCACAGTGTGATGATTTGATAACACGGATGAGAGAATACTGAAACATTACTTACCCTTAATGAACGAAGAGGAAAGAGATTTCAGCACTAGAGGATTCTGGCAGATATAATTCTCCTTCCTCTAAATGTTTGCAATAAACTGTAAAATTAGCCTGAATTCCCAGGTCTTAACGCTGGGTCTACACACAATAAACCTCAACATCAATCTCGGGGAGAGAACAGCCAATGTGCTGTGTTCAATTTTGCAGCAATTAGTTTGTGTGAGAGGAAAATTTAGAACTTAATCAGTTGTGTCACGACACTCAGTCACATCTTTAACCAAACCAGATCAATCTTCCTCGTGTGCTATTAGACAAATAGTGGAGTAGGCGGAGCTTAAAACTGTAGTGTCATTACTTCTTCAGCATTGTCATGATGACATCATGATTGTCATATTTCAGGTTGATGCATTTATGTGTGTGTGGATGTGTGCATATATATGCACATCCACACACACACACACACACACACACACACACACACACACACACACAAACAAATGCATCTGACATTGTCAACCATCAAATAACTGGTTTGACTCCATGCAATGGCTTGAGACATTTAGGAGAAATCTGTGTTCTTCTAACCAGGTCACAAAATATCAATTACTGTTTGCAAACAGATTTTCATACATTTTACTGCTTTCTTGTTTGTTTGCTTTTATTCTACTTTTAACTTATGTTTTTGCTGGCAGACACTGCTCAGATAAGTGCCTTTAAACTATTTGTATATGTACTTTTACACAGGACAGTGTAC
>JBBPCZ010009547.1:0-15186 GCA_037974445.1 Brycinus macrolepidotus
GTACGTAGTTGTAGTTTGGAGGTGTAGCCTCATTTAGAGCAACAAACTCATCAGGTCTAATCCAGGTCTCTGTAAGGTATAAGGTATCAAGATTCTGATCAGTTATTAATTCGCTGACAAGAGCAGCTTTAGGAGCTGTTATCTTATGTTTAACAGTCCCAACTTTAGGTTTAGATCTAAGGTGCTGAGCTCATTGGTAGTATGAGAGAGATTAATTAAATTATTCAAGTACACTTTTTGAAATTTCCTACTTTTCTGTTTAGTTTGCGGGACAGAGACAGTCTTGATATTATAGAACTTAGGGTGAAACTCAAGGCAGCTAGCAGATGGTCGGTTAAGCCTCTGGCCTCTGCACTGGTTTGTCAGCAGCGACTACCTGAGCTGCACTGCTGGCTAGCTAACAGACTATGGGCTATGCTGCAGGAGATGAGAGCAGCACCCTCCCGTGAGGGGTGGATACCGTCCTGGGCTAAGAGACCAAGCTTGCCCTCAAACGTGGACCAATTGTCGATAAATCCCACATTGTTTTCCAAGCACCACTTGGACATCCAGCAATTCAGCACCCAAAGCCTGCTGCACGCCTCAGTGCCACGCTGTACTGGGATGGGGCCAGAGCATATTACTGCATCGGACATAGTCTGGGCTAATTTGCACACCTCTTTAACACTAGCCTTAGTGATCTCTGACTGCCGCAGACGAATATCATTAACCCCTACATGAAACACTATCCTCTCATACCTATGACTAGCTAGCAGCTTCAAGTTCCCTGCAATGTCCGGCGCCCGGGCACCCGGTATACACCTGACAGTAGCTGGTGCTGGAGTGTCGAAGAACTGAATCACCTATAACCAGAGCACTTTCAACAGGCTTCTCAGCTGGTGCTTCACTGAGCGGGGCAAACCTGTTTGACACGTGAATGGGAGGAGGAGAGTGGTGCTCACGTGGGGAATCGTCACCCACTTGCCCTGCTGCGGGGGCTCTACAGCCAGAGTCGGGGGCGAGCTATCTTCCAATAAGGCACCCGGACTGGCTAGCAGCACACCTGACTCTCGTTTCCTATCCCTTGTTAAAATCTGGATGCGCTCCTCTAACTCTGAGACCTTCTCTGTCAGATACATAACTAACGTACACTTCACACAAGTAAACTTCATGCTAGTGCTAGTGACGGAGAGAGGGGCTGAACTAAGCATGTCGCACTCCGTACAGAGAAGGCGCTCACCAAACTCCATACTGAAACTTACCATTTATGGGACCAGTCGTCTCTCGTCTGTGTGCTGATGACGTTGTAGACTGATGAAAACAGTTTAATAATTGTCAAAAGCGTCAAGGTAACTCACTAGTATATTATAATTAGCGACTAGAACAGAATATAAACACGCCAAAGCACCAATGTGTTGGTAATGGAATGATTGGTATTGAAGACTGGACAGCTCGCAGTCCATCTCAGGGTAAAGTCTTATCTAGGGGCAAATTAGCATCTCCAGTCCACCTAATGGTCTTTAGACTGTGGGAGGAAACTGGAGTACCTGGTGGAAACCCACAAGGACACGGGTGAACATGCAAACTCTCCACAGAAAAGACCCTCAGCCGCCCTGGCCAGGAATCAATCCCAAGACATTCTTGGTGTGAGGCGACAGTACTACCCACTGCACCCATTTTAAATGCCTATGTATGAAATTATTTTTAAAACAAAAACTACAATAAAAACCATTTGAACGTCTAGTGAAATTCAGCCTTGTAAAAATGTTTTGTGAAATATCTGTCCTCATTAATGCATATAAGCCAATCAAATGTTTTGGTAGGCCAAACAGACATAGTTTTAATGTCTTGTCTATTATTCTAAAATGTAGAAAATAGAAAACAATGTATAAGTATACAAACTTGCGACTGCTGCTATACTGTGTGTTCCCTTTAGGAAATTATGGAGTGTGTATTTCTGAGATATGGGGCAGGGCCCTCTATTCTTCTCCTATACACCTTTACCTGGGGATGGACAGGTGAGAGCCCCACAAAGAAACCCACACGGCATCACACATGTAATGTCCAGACAGGATGGCTTCCCAGAACCCTCTTTACTACAACCTGCATACACTAGGACTGAACATTCGCCATGACCAGAAATCTTATCATGATTTATTTTTATGGGTCTTGTGTCTGGCTTCATAAATATGCTCTTGTGTGATTATTTGTCTGTTATTGTTTTAACATACCAAACCTTTTAGAAGCGCTTGATCCAGCCCCCAAGATTGATGGACATCAGCATTCTGAGGTCACTCTGCAGGAGAATGTATCCCACCGCTTCAGCTGTGAGTCGGAGGGCTGGAGTCCTCAGGCTCCGCCCCTACTCACATGGTACCTGAATGGGGAACGTCAGAGTGAGGTGACAGGCAGTCGGGGTGCTGGACGGCTGGTAATGACATCACCGGAGGATTCGGGCAGGGTGAAGTTCAGCTCGGAGCGGAACAGCAGCTTCACTCTCCAGCCCAGGAAGTGGGACCGTGAACTTGTGTGTGCAGCCTCTAACCCTGTGGGTGGAGAGAGCTACAATGCTACAGTCATCCTCAATGTTCAATGTAAGCTGTTCAATAGTTCGCTTAATTTTGCATATTGATCATTCAAAAGTTAGGCTTGATCTCGGCTACAGTCAGAATTTTTTTTTTTGATACAGCCAGGTTCAGACAGACTTGTCGGCCACAGTCCAGACAGAATTTTGTTGGCTACAGTCAGTTCAGACAGAACTTTGTTGGGATTCAGTAAAATTCAGACCGAATTTTGTCAGGATAAAATTGGTTCAGACAGACTTTTTGGTAAAAAGTCAAGTGTAGACAGAATTTTGTTGGCATACAGGTGCTCAGACCAAATTTGGTCAGGATACAACCAAATTTGGCTTCAGACAGAATTTTGTCGATTCAGACAGAATGTTGCGCTCTGCGATGGTGATGACATCACTGCACTTTGTTAACAGGCTATAGCTGTCACTAGGTACATGGCGTTAGCATGATTAGCCTCAAAATGGATGTGGAATTGGGCAGTTGGTTAGGGACCTAATTTAGTCAGGAAACGGTCAGTTCAGACAGATCTTTGTTTTGATACACCTGGTTCAGACAGTATTTTGTTGCTATACAGCTGGTTCTTACAGATTTTCTTAGAATACAGTGAGGTTCGGAGATTTTTGTCAGGATATAGTCTGTTCAGATAGAATTTTGCTAGGATACAGTTGGGTTTTGGCAGAATTTTGTTGGGATACAACTGAGTTCAGGCAGAATTTTGATGGCATACAGTTGGGTCAGACAGAATTTTATTGAGATACAGTCGAGATCAGAAAACCTTTGTTGGCTACAGTGGTTTTAGAAAGAATTTTATCAAGATACAGTCACTTCAGACAGAATTTTGTAAGGGTATAATTGGTTCACAAAGAATACATACAGAATTTTGTCGAGAAAGAGTTCAGATAGAATTTTGCTGGGATAAAGTGGGATTCAGACAGAATTTTGTTGGGATACATTCACGTTCAGACAGAATTTTTACGGGATACATTTGGTTTATACAGAATTTTATTGAGATACAGTCAGTTAGGACAGAATTTTGTCAGGATACAGTCGGGTTCTGACCATTTAAATGGGATACAGTTGGTTCATTCAGAATTTTGATGGGATATAGTCGGTTCAGACAGAATTTTGTTGGCTACTGTTGGTTCAGACAGATTTTTTTGGGATATAGTCAGGTTCAGGTTGGTACATCATTTTGTCAGGAAAGAGCTGGCTCAGACTGAATTTTGCTGGAACGAAGTGAGGTTCAGATAGAATTTTATCAAGATGAGGTTGGTTCTGACAGATGCAGACCGAATTTTATTATACAGTCGGGATGGAATGTAATTTTGTCAGGAAACAGTCAGTTCAGACAGCTTTTTGTTGGTTCAGAGAGAATTTTATTGAGGTTCAAGACGATTTTTTTCTTATTCGAGATATAGTTGGGTTCAGACAGAATTTTTTGGGATAGCCTGGTTCTGACCAACGTTTGTCATAATCAGACAGAATTTTGTCAGAATACAGTTGGATTCAGACAGAATTATGTTGTAAACGGACAGAATTTTGACAGGATACAGTCAGTTTCAGACAGAATTTTGTTGGGATACTGTCAGGCCCAAACATAATTTTTTGGATGCAGGTAGTTCTGATGGAATTTGGTTGGGATACAGGCTACCATGGGGATTAGAGAGAATTGTTTGGGTTGACATTTGGATTTGGTGAGATTGGTTCAGACAGAATTACTCTGAGTTACAGTCGGTTTCATATAGAATTTTCCCATTCAGGTTAGGAACGATTATTATTACAATAAAGTCTGAATAGATCAGGGCAGTTTTAGAATATTTAATTGGATTTTTTCCCAGCATACAGCACTGTATATCTTAAAGTATTTTTGATTCAACTATGCTTCGCTTTCCCTGCCCAGTTCAGCCAGAGATTCTGCGGGTGAACGCTCACTACAGCGAAACATCTGACCCTGGTCTTTCCTTGGTCCTCTTTGCTCTGGTTCGCTCCAACCCTCCTGCCACCATCACCTGGGTGGATCAGTCTGGCCAGCTGGTAGCTAACAACTCAGACTTCCTCATCCTGGACTCGCGGAACTACCCCTGGCTGGCCAACCACAGTCTACAAATCACTCTGAGCAGTCTGGTGGGAAATGTCTCGGTCAGCGCCAACAACAGCATTGGCTCCATCCAGTCCAACCTCACTCTAACAGGTGTCTTTCAACTACTAACTTTAAGAGTGCTTAAAGGATTGGTCCAACATTTTTCAAGCTCATTTGTCTGTGGTATACAGTCGATTGCCGTGGACAGTAGTTTGCCTGTAATTTGAACAGAATTGTTCACTTGAAATATTCTTAGAACCCAGCTGTCACTGAAATGTCTGATACCAATACTCATACCACAGCCTTAAATATCTGCTGATACAGATATCAATCCAATACTGATACTAATACCATGATCTTGAGTTTCTGTCAATACCAATACAAATCTGATACCATCTTTTTCCCTCTCAAAAAAGATGACTAAATTGTTAATAACACATTTGCCTGGCTACAGTTTCAGTTTTTTACACCCATATAATGTAGTAATGTAATATAATAAAGTTCTGCACACCCGGGTGAATCACCAGTGGCTTTTACTTAGATAAATTATACACTGTTTGGGTGCAAGAGCCTGTACTGTATTTCTACATAGTGCACCATGCAGGGAGCAGGGAGCCATATGAGACACAGCCTTGCTGTTTATCTGTGTTACTCATGTCCTCATCTGCGTGTCTGTCTTTATGACATGCTGCTCAAGTTTAGTTAAGCATTTAGGCTTTTTCTGATATCTGATCCAGTGATTTTGGACTGTATGGGACCAATCCTGATTCTGAAGGTCATAACCACACACCCCTAGAGAGAGAGAGAAATTCTCTTTGAGAGAAAAAAAGGAACATTTACAGCTAAAGGTACATTTTGTTTTTCATGCAATGTAGATGCAAACAATGTAAATATTCCCTCAGAGGTATACCATGGTCCTTTAGATTCAATTTTGTACCTTTAATATGTTTTTGTCCCAGGGGAAAGGGGCAGGTTTTTATGTTTTAAAGTAAGAAAGTAAAATAAAAGGCCTGGAATCAGGACGGGGTGTGTGGAGTCAGGACATGGTGTGTGGAGTCAGGACATGGTGTGTGGAGTCAGGACGTGTTGTATGGAATCAGTGCAACTTAAAAAATATATTTGCAATGTTTTTTTTCCTGAGTGTGTAGGATCAGAGATGAGTCTCCTGGCTAGGCCCAGGGCTTTTTCCACCCTCTGCCACTCTTCATTGTCCTCTCCATGTCATCCTCTTGTATTTGCTTTTTTTTATCTGGCTCATGTTAGAAACATCCTTTGACCCGAAACGGTACCACTAGGTCTCTGGAAGGTAGATGCTGACAAGAACTGGGGTACAGCAGCTTCCCCCAAGGCATGGGCGAAACCTTATAAAGACAGAGTTGCTCCAGTGTTGGAAAGTTGCACACAACCACATAAGAACAACTTTGGTAACACATTCAGGCAACCCGTTATGATGAGACAGGTTGCCACCCATCGGCTTCTGTTCTAAATTTATTAATAATTGTTATTTTCTAAGAACAGAGAAATGTGTTAATTATTTTTTTTTAATTGATGAGACTATTGTCATTGATAATCAACGCTAAGATTCAAACGTGGCATATTGTGATTAGGCTGAAAAAACACTGAAGTGTTCCTTGATTAGACCATTCTAATTATGTTATCCAAATTAATCAAATTAATTAATACAGTCAGGCTGTTCTGATGAATAAGATTGTGTTACACCAATCATGCGTACATGCAGCAGCCTGATTCCAACAGCTTCTGTGTTCCTCCAAGAGTTTCCTACCTCAAGGGTAGTATCACAATCAAACTTATTGCATTATCAGGGTTCATTCTTATCATGTTTCTTTTGTTCGTTGGCCATAGACGATTTCTTTCGGCATGTATGTTCAATCTGGATGTTGGCCAGGCCATTGGGTTTGGCAATGACCATTATTCAATAAGCCTGATATTTAGCCAGTTAGCTGATCATTGCCAGTGGTTGGCCAGTCATACTGTTTGTTAACTAGTTAGCCTGACTGTTAACCAGTTAGCTGATCTAGTAACCGGTAAACTTGATGGGTTTGACAATGACCATTAATCAGTAAGCCTAATCATTAGCCCATTTGCTGATGTTAGCTAGTTAACCTGCTTGTTAGCTAAATAGTCTTATTGATAGCCAGTTAGCTGATTGTTTGCCAGCTAGCTTGATTGTTGGCCAGTTAGCTGATCTTGAATCAGTTAGTTTGCTTGTTTACCAGTTTGCTGGGCACTGGCCAGTGCGTTATCTTGATTTTTAGCTACCTGCGAAAACCTTTTTATTCCATTTCTCAGAATTCTTGCAATCGCGGGTGGAGGTGCCAATGCTGGGGATCGTCACGGGCGGTGTCGTCGGCTTCATCACCCTCCTTATCCTCACACTGATGGTGCTCTGCCTTCTGCACAAGGACAAAGGCAAAGCCATCGGTATGGCTGCCCTTAGCTTTGCTCCTCCTGACCATGTGGTATGTCTAAGGATGCTTTCAAAATCTGGTGCCCGAGAGCTCTTGTGAATATTCCAAAGGATACAAATGTGCTCTTTTGTAGCTTCTGTTGCTAGGTCTTGCAAGCTTCATGGGATAAAAAAAAACACTGTAGGATAGACTGGGGGTATTTTCTTGTTCATGTAATTAATTAAAAGTTTCTCATTCAGTTGAAGGGGATTTTTGCCAGCTTTCTGTGAACCTTCTGCAGTCTGGCAATGGTTGACTCAAAAGTAGAATTGAGAACTGATCTCCAAAGGAGTTGAATCTCAATTCCCACAAGGAATCAGAGAATCAACCATTTAATTTTTGCTAATTTTACACTTAAAAGCTTTTCTTGGCTTTTTTCCCCAATTTTAGTCGTGTACAATACCACCCCCTAGCTGGGATTCT
The DNA here is from genome assembly GCA_037974445.1 of Brycinus macrolepidotus. Lineage (NCBI taxonomy): Eukaryota > Metazoa > Chordata > Actinopteri > Characiformes > Alestidae > Brycinus > Brycinus macrolepidotus. The sequence continues at coordinate 7,524 of JBBPCZ010009547.1, forward strand.
CCCCAGTCCTACCCACCCAGAGAGAGCAAGGGAAAACCATAGTACCCATCCAGTGAAAGTGAGGAGGGCTTTCCTACCCTCCCAGAGAGAGCACCATCCTACTCACGAGGAGGACCCATAGAGAGAAAGGAGTATCTTCCTACGCACCCGTAGAGAGTGAGGAGGACCATGCTCCCCACCCAGAGAGAGTGAGAGCACCATCCTACCTACCCAGAGAGAGCAAGGCCAATTGTGCTCTCTTGACCATGACAGGGCCAGTGCTTAGATTCGATAGTCCCAAAAATCAAGAAAAATTGGAAACCACAATATCTGGAATCGAACATCCCTCGAGAGAATAAAATTGTGAGTGGAGTGTGGATAAGCCTTATTGGATATTGCAGTTTAGTGCAGGTCAGTGTCCCGAAATATGTGTCTATGAAAGCACCCTAGAGTTTTGCCTTGGTATCACAATGCCAGTGATTACATGTTCTTTCTATGGCCGAAAAAGGGAAAACAAATAATCGTTCCTTTGTTTTTCTTCCTTCATGGGTTAGAGGAGCCTGTGGTGATTCCCATAACACTTAAATGGTATGTAGCAATATCATATCAAAACGTTTTTAGTCTTACATGGCATTCATTACAAACAAATGGTAAAATTGAATATTCTTTGAATTTTGTTCCATGTTAATAAACATATAACTGCCCATCATCTCTTGATATAACAGTTAATTTTCAGAAATAATTGCTTCCAAACTTTTAGCCTGTAGAGTGTGTGTGTAGAATTGTTTGTGTGTGTTTTTTGTAGTAATGACTCAGCAAAGGTGCAGGTGGACGGAATCTATCTGCCCCGGGAGAACATGTCCCTGCCCTTCAACATCCAGCTGAACGATCATAGCGTGCTTTGCAAAGGCAAGATCATCATGGATCAAATCTGAGAATAAATGTATATAATATATGTTAATTCCACCTCATGGAATCCCCTCTCTGACCCGTACACTCCACATAAGCACGATGTTAGCCTTGTACTGTAGCTCCAGTGTTAAAACTAAAGAAGCAAACATCAGCCATGTCTTTGCATTTGGGGTAAGTGGACAATTTGTGGATTTTCTTTCAGGGCGGCCCAACTCCAAGCAAAACACTTTAGGGCGGAAGACTGATGAGGACGAGGAGGAAGACCTGTCTTTGGCCTATGCAGCTAGAGGTCAGAGGTCATGCCATCTAAACGTGTGTTTGATGGGCACTTAGAGATGCGTACACATTTATGGGTTAGTGTTTGTCTGTGATTGTCTGTGTGCTATTGCACTGTGTGTACAATCCCTGGCCACTTTATAGGAAACCCCTTAACCAGGGGTCAGTTTCTGATTTTTTTTTTTTTGGGGTGGTTTCTAATAAAAGGGCCAGTGAGTGGAAGCACAAGATGGGTGTTTCTAATAAAGTGGCCAGTGAGTGTTTGGTATGACAATTTTTAACGGTATTATGCTGTTCTGTCCCCTCAGGTTTCGCCAGGTACCCCATGGTTGGTTACATATACAGGGTGAACAGTACAAGCAGCGATGAGATCTGGCTTTGACTCCGATTCTCACACACACACACACACACACACACACACACACACATCATGATCATCATTTGTCCTGTTAGAGACTGAGGACAGTTCATACACTAGAGATGGTCATTTTAACCATTTTAACCATCTGAATATCCTACTTTTAAAACAAATACCATCCCAAAGAGGAAACATTTTGATATTCTTGTGAATAGAAAAACGAGAAATACCTGATTATTTGGCTGACTTAGTGATTTAGCATTGTGTTTTAGGCCTTTGTGATGTGGCATGCAACCAGTTAGCCTACAGAATGATAAGTACAAATACAAATTGGTCTTTTTTTTTGCTCTGCTTTGCCATGGCTATTTGGCTTAGCATGAGGCGTAATATCAGCTGCTTGTGTCCCCACTAATGAGTAATGGAAGGAGTTCAGAAATGTGTATAGATGAACAATCCCGCCCATTTGATGGGCTTCCCGCATATTACATCAAATATTCTTCTCAAAGCAGACCTAACAGTTTCCACGACGTCTGGAAAATGGCACGTTTCTGTCACTGAACACGTTCGCTGTCCCATTGCATTGCAATGTTAAAGGACTTTGAATGTATTTGAATGATAAAGAAATGGCGTAAATCCTTTTTGAAGCACAGTAGATCATGTCTGGTATGAATTATATACGTAGGTCTGTATTAGTGTAAATATCACATTGTCCAAGTGCGCTCCGCGTGGAATGCTTCATGTCCTTTGTGCAACTTAAGAGAATGTTGAAATAGTAATATATCAAAGCAAGTGCATATTTGTACAAATAAAATTATAGCAGAATGATTCACATTTATTTGTATATCTCCATGTATATCTATTGTACATGTCTATGTATATTTGTATGCATATGCCCATAATGTATGTACTGTATAGTTATCTATTAAAGATGGACTGGAGTAGCAGTGTCTTTTCTATCCAACAGGGGGTGCCAGGATGCAAAAAATACCTATTCGTGTTCTATCTGTTACTTCGCTTTGAAATGGGTTGGTTTTCTTTTCTGGATGATGCTCTAATTTCATTTTGTATTCAATTTTGATGTTCATTTGATCTTGAAAATGATATTTATCCTGCTGAGAAGCAGTCTGGATTTGAGTTTTGGAATTACTGAGGTAGACTCACAGCCCCCCCCCCCCCCCCCCTCTGTGGAACATAGTGTTACTTTTGAGGCCTGTCTATGCGAATAAACACAGGTCAGGCCTAGTTTCTGACCAGGGTTTTTTCCAGAATGTCTGTTGTCCAGAACCCCTCACCCCAGTCAACATTATGATTTGTTATGTAGCTCAAACCAGTGACCTTAGCAGCCCTGGAAACCTCAGTTTTGCCGTACTTAGGTCCTTTTTTGGTCACATAAGTAAGTCTATGAATATCTGGACCCAGGTTGAGACAAGTGGTCCACACAAAGCTCCATTCCTCAGCTACGTTAGCTTCCCTTGAAAGAAGCAAACATGTTTTCTCTTCTCTGTGAGAACGTAACGGTGCTATAGATCACACTCGTTGGAAACAGGTGCCGATAGTGGGTCGCTGTGGCATACAGTTGCCACGCAGGAAGTCGTTTGTGGCATCCCAGGCTGTGCAAGGCCTCTTTAATTTGATAATGTGAGCTTCTGCTGTGAGGAACAAGCCAAGAACATGTGCAGAGCCTTCACACAGAGTGAGAAGCTCTTTGCAGAAATACGGGGCTCGTTGTGATGGATTAAACATATGAAGTCTCCAAATATACATGAGGTTTACACAGGCCAGGTCCAAGCACGTAAAAACGGATGTAAATGGATGTGTAATGGTTATAAGTCAACGGAGGAAATCTCCGTGCCAGAGAAGCCTCCTAATTCTTCCTACACGCAATATTGTCACTGTTTCTCATCTGAATTCGGTTAATATTTCCAATATTACCATATCTTCCAAATTTGGGTCACCTAGAAAGACTTGACTCCCACTAAAAGCTCAGTTCTGCGTGAAGTTGCCTACTTTAGGTTCCTGGAGGCCTGCGTGATCGCCTAGTGTCACATGAGAAAACCAACACACACATCAAAACGCAGATACACACACTTCCTCCCGACAACACAACCGATGCTCTAAAAGCCAGAGAGACAGAGAAGCCCGACGTGTGCGTTCGAGGTAAGGATACAAATTTTGTTCTTAAGTTTTCATCCGAAAAAAAGGCTGAAATGTTCATTTGTGTGTTTGCCGTCCACTCTGTGGATACAAAATCTGGCCTTTCCTTTAAAAAAACAACAAAAAGAAGACAACCTTTTTCGCAAAGTCTCAAAGTACTTTGCCAGGATGCTGTCTGTCAATCATGGCATCATTTCTAGATCTCCATTTATAAAAAATGTCAAAAAAACCCAGATTTGGGATTTCGTTCGGGGAGTGGGAGGGAATGGTGAAACTATAGTGAATTTTGAAATTTGAACATTTGTTTGTGTGGATCATTATTGGATGGAACACAGTGAGAGTTAAAATGGCCGAACGAGAAAAAGGCAAATGGCGTCTTTGTGCTCCAGCAAACAACACAGGAATTCTTCAGCTAAGACTCAGCTGATTATCAGCTGTCTCAGGTTCAGGATTAGGGTTAGGTTTTTTGGGATTAGGATTAAATTTTAAAGTAAGAGTCAGGTTTTAGGATTAGAGTTTTAAAATTAGGTGCTGGTTTAGGATTAGGATTACGTTTCAAAATTAGGGTTTGGTTTGGGATTAGGATTAGGTTTTAAAATTATGGTCAGGGTCAAGTTTAGGATTTGGTTTTAAGACTACGGTCAGATTTAGGATTAGAATCAGGTTTAGGAATAGGGATTCAAGGTTTTCAAGGTTACAGTCAACTTTAGGATTAGGATTAGGGTTAGATTTTAAAATAATGCTCAGGCCAGGTATGGGATTACGATCAGATTTAGGATTATGGTTCGGTTTTTAAAATTGTGGTCAGGTCAGATTTGGGATTAAGGTCAGGTTTAGAATTATGGTCAGGTTTCTGTTACATTTTTCATATTTCATATTTCAGTTGTGGTGAACAGATATTTGACTTAATGCTACTAAAGGTAGAAAATCTGTGGAACATCTGTAGGGGTCTTGGTGTTGCCACACACTCTTCCTGATCACTGCTGAGTTACAGGTGTGACGTATGAATTATATGAACTTCTTTTTCTCACTTCTATCTTGTAAAGATAAAGAAAGGACAGAAATGAGGACTCTAACTTTCCTCCTTGCTGGCTTGTTGCTTGTTCAGAAATTGGCTGGTAAGTGTTTCTCTTTTATATTAATACTTCATATTAATACTGTTTTTGTAGTATGAACCATAGCATATAACACACTCCTACCCAAAGACCACATCACTTTACCAGCACTTTGCCAACAGAAACGTTCCACTTTTTTAATACTTAATTAATAATTCCTTCTGAAAAAATATGATTTTCATATTATGCATTTTTAAGCAGAAGCATGCATATACATGTGTATTAAAACTGACAAATGACTTATAAAATGACTTCATTCATCATTTAATATGAATAGGACATTGCTATTAATGATTAAAGCTTGATGCTTCTGCCAGTAATTGTGTTGATCAGAGTAATAAATATGAATATATATATATATATATATATATATATATATATATATACATTACTATACTCGTAATAAATTCAATTCATCTGTACAGTTGAATGAAGTATATTCTGCATGGATTTTGCATGAATACTAATAATAACAATAATTGATAAAACTGATTTTCTGTACTCGCTTTTCCTATTTGCAGCTGGAGCAGACCCAAGCATAACTGTGACTGAATCGGATGATAAGGCTGTGCTGAAATGCACTGGAGGCACATGGGAAGACAAAAGTGACAGTTTTAATATGTCCCTCAAGGAGGATCTAGAAATGATAAAGTCCTGTGAAAAAGACAAAGACAACAAAGTTGAAGTTTTAATCAGGGTCAGAAGTGAGTACCATTTCTTTCGATTTTTCTCAGAAACGTTATGAAATTCCAGTATGTGGAATGCTGAGTCCTACGTGACCACTGCAATATTGTGGGCAAAATGAAAAAAAAAATTTGTCTGCCTTAAAATTTTAACTCAAAGAATAAGTTTAAAGAATAGAAGTTTAAACAGATTATTCTGTTTATTAACAAATAATAAATAAATGAACTCCACATTTTACAGCAGCCTGGTTTTAAAGTAAAAATCTTTTTTTCAGCTTGAACATGAAAAATGTTACTGGGCGGCTGTAAAAAATTTTTGAAAAATTTTTGTTCAACTTAACACCTAAAGCAGATTTTTGTTTTGTTTGCTTACTTTACAATGAACTCCAAATATTCACGCAGTGTGGTTACAAACCTTTAATTCTTTTTTTTAAGGTAACACCACTAATATTTTTTACTAAAATTCTGCTTGAACGTGAAGAAGTTGGTAACTGGGCGGCCTTAAAATTGATTTTTTTTTTTAATAGTAAGTGAACCAAACGGACAACTGATGTTATGTTTCCTTGCTTTTTTTGATCTCAAAATTTTAAGGCAGCTTTTCTTACTTTTCAAACTTTAAACTTTTTTTTCTTGACATTACAGTGAAAATCTCTTCTTTCCAGTTCATTCCCACACAACCTCAGGTCAAAGAGGTCAAAGCTTATGGAAATTTAAACGTTAGTGCCCGGATAAGATTATTAATTAGAGACAAACGCCGCCTGTCAAACGTTCGTGGACACTCTATGTTTTTTGAAACTGCTTTAGAAAGGTTTGATTGATTCAGTTTTTTATATCGTCAAATTAGATTTTTTATAAATTCATATGATTATTTTTTTATATAATTTATATATATATATATATATATATATAGTTTACAGCGATACATATTATATCGTTTACAACATGTAAGTATTTCATGATACCTGGGTGAAATGAACCCCAAAAATCTGGAATTTTTTTTCTTCTCCTAGAAAGTCACCAGAGGTTTTGTCGTTTTTTTTTTTTTTTGCAAAGATGCTTGTCTGCATTGATGCCATTCTGAAGAGCTAGTTGCCCCCAAACTCTTGCGCTGTAGGAGAGCCGAGAGAGCATGTGAAGCTCCACATCTTCATGTTCTGGTATGATGCTACCACTCTCTTTCCATATAGCCTGTGAGAACTGCGTCAAGCTGGACGTCTCTAACATGATAACCCTCGCCATTGGCAACGTCGTGGCGACTGTCCTGATTGGAGTGGCTGTGTACAGCCTGGTGTCTTCGCCGAAACCCCAGGGCTTCTCCGGCAACAAAGGTCAGTCCACTCTGAACTAAAGGAACAAGAACTGTGGTGACCAACCTTCTTTCTGGAGCTTGACCTTCCTGCAGCTTTCATCTCCAACCCCAAATCAAACTCTGCTGATTCAGATATTTAAGGACTTCTGAAGAAAGTCCTGCATCAGGTGTGATGTTTAAAGGGGTTGAAGTTAAACTCTGCAGGAAGGTTCTTGCTGTTCCACATGCTTTAATCTCCAGGCTGGAACTTCTTGCCACATTTACTGACAAGTCGTAAGAGTTTTTAAAAGTGGCCAAAAATCTTTCTCGCGTGTTCACCATGACAACCACGTTCAAACAAGGAACAAAACTAAACTAGCATAGATCTTCAGAAGCAAGGTAAACCGAAATAAACCGGATAATTATCGCCAAACAGTTTTTATTGGTCATGTAATGGCAACGGTACTTAAATAGTGTACATCAGTGGTCTCAGATCCTGGTCCTTCCTGACTGGAGCTAAACGCATAGATCTCCAGGAAAAAGGTTGCTCACCACTGGTATAGGGGGTCCATATTTTCTGTTTGAGCTGGGACATAACAAAGCAAAAAACTTTAAAAGAAGTTCTCAGACCCACAATAATTCATTTTTCTCCCCTCCGTCTCCTCTAGCTTCAGATAAAGTGAATCGATTCCAGAATGGAGAAAGAGACCTCTATCAGGTATGGAAACATGCTAGTGTGGACATCTCACACATACACTTAACAAACAAACAAACAAATAAAGATTCCTCAGTTGTTCTTGGCTTGGAAAAAAAATTCTTTCCATGTGGACGTTCTTGAAATTCACACACAATTTACACGTCTGACCACTTTCCCTTGGAAAATTCTCATCTATTCTCT
>JBBPCZ010009574.1:0-15185 GCA_037974445.1 Brycinus macrolepidotus
AAAGAGTTTAAAAGGAACAGAAGTAATAGTAATAGAAGTAATAGTGCAAACAGAATAACAAAAAAACTCTAAACAGAACTCTAAACATAAGCCTGATATCTATCTCGTGTTTTCACATTAGCTGCGGATTTGCCCCCTGTTTCTGTTAATAAGCTGTGTCAGGTGTCCTTTCAGCTGGGGAAAAATTTGCTAGTGGCAGTATCATTGGGGTCTACCCTTAACCATTCAAGCCTCCCTTCCTGAAGTTGCTTAAGCCTTCCTTATTAGATGGCTGCAGCCTTGCAAGTGACTCTGATAGCCCCCAATTTATCTGTTGTGTCACCATGCCGGCCTCTGGTTCAGTTCCCAATTTGGTCTTCAGGTCCCCAGCTCTGCAAACTCCAAGATTTCAACCCACACCCAAAGTCGATACCCAGTTTACAGGCCTCTAAACACATGGCTTATTGTACTACTTAGCTCCAGTGGCTGATTCTGGCCTGCTCCCTCTGGTTCCTTTCACCAAGTCTGTTCTGACTCTGACTCTGACTCTGTCCCTGACTCTTCTTCTTTAGGTCCTGTCTCGCAGGACCTCTTTTTCCTTGCCCCTGATTCAGATCCTCTCCTATGCCTTGCATTTAATGCAGCAATTCTTGCCTCAGTTTCTGATCTAGCCCTCTCACAGACTTTGCCTCACCAGTGTTGCCCAGTTTTCCACAGCGTACCCTACTTCTGAAACCAAAAATACATCTACCACCTCAGCTTGTCCTGTATTACATAGATCAGGGGTGCTCAACAGTGGTCCCAGAGGGCCAGGGTCCAGCACAGTTTGATGATTACCCTAGTGGAAGTCACCTGTGAATTGCCAGGTTTAGTCAGTGTGTTAGAGGAAGGGACACTTCCAAAATATGCTGGATGCGACAGGCTGTACAAATTTAGTTCTACAAAAGTAAACCCTTACTACAAAGTGGAAACTACTCAGGTGGCAAAAAACTACTCAGATGGCTGACTAGTCTGTAGTTAAATAGTTAAATGTAGTTTAAAGAAATGTGTTCCATAAATTCATCTAGATTAGCTGACAACTTTATAACTTTATATTAGCTGCTGCGCTAGCTAGCATACAGTGCCCTGCACAATTATTGGCACCAATTGTACAGATTAGTAAACAAGGTTAGAAAAATGCACCTTTTGGCAAAGTAGCTTCATCTCACGCTGAAAAAATTAGAAAAATCCAACCTTGAAATAAATTTATTCACAGAAAAACAAATCCCTAATCAAGAAATAAAAACACATGTGGCACAATTATTGGCTCCCCTGCATTTAATACTTTGTACAACCTCCCTTTGCCAATAAAACAGCACTGAGTCTTCTCCGGTAACATTTTATAAGGTTCTAGAATACGGAGCAGGGCATCTGAGACCATTCCTCTTTACAGAATCTCTCCAGATCATCCAGGGTCCTAGGCCCTCTCTGGTGCAGTCTCCTCTTCAGCTCACCCCACAGGTTTTCAATGGGGTTCAGGTCAGGGGACCGAGATTTGGAGGAAAAACAGAACCTCCACCATATTTTACAGTTGGGATGAGATTCTTTTCATTATAGCCATCTTTCTTTTTACGCCAAACCCACCTTGACTGTTTATTGCCAAAAAGCTCCATTTTTGTTTCATCAAGCCATAGAACATGGTTCCAGTCAAAGTTGTTGTAGCGTTTTGCAAACTGCAGGCGCTTACATTTGTGGTTAACTGACAGAAAAGGCTTTTTTTCTGGCATGCCTTCCAAACAATCTGTTGGCATGGAGGTGGCGTCTGATGGTGGTTTTGGAGACTTGGTAACCCCAAGATGTTACTTCGTCCTGTAATTCACCAACAGTGATCCTTCGGGATTTTTTTGCCTCTCTTACCAAAATAAACTTGGGTCCTCTTCCAGGTAAATTTGTAACAGTTCCAGTTAATGCCCATTTTTTAATTATTGTTCTAACTGTAGAAATGGGCATTTTCATGCAAGTAGCTATTTTTTTATAACCATTCCCACACTTACGAAGGTCAACACACTTCTCTCTCATTTGGTTTGTGTGTTCTCTTGTCTTTCTCATGTTGATGGATGACTAAGAGAATTTGGCCTCTGTGTTACCTCATACCCCAGTTAATCAGGAAGTCATTGATTACAGCTGGAAAGTTCTTACACACTCCAATCAATCCAAACACTTCTAACCCTTTCTAACCCTTACTAATCTTTACAAGGGGTGCCAATAATTGTAAAGGGCACTGTACAAATGTGCTATCCAAAGTGCAGACAAGCCAACTGATTCAATTTGTTGTCACCATATTTACTACATGTAGTGCCTCACTTCTGTCCTTCAGACTGACTGCTTTTCTGTAATTAGACACTTGTCGTCTAAAGCTGTATCAGCCCCAGCACTGCTGAGAGCTGAGGAGGAATGACTTTGCAATAATGCCTGCTCATGAATGTAGCAAAACTGACACACTTAAGGTTTGAAACGCAAGGTTTTATTAATTGACCACATACATGTGTTATGAGTTCATTGCATTTACACTTAAACATTTGGCAGACGCCAGAGATGTAGTGTTAGGGGTCTTGCCCAAGGACTCTTATTGGTGTACTATGGTATATTTGTCTGAATGGGGAATCGAATCCCAGTCTGTTATGTGGTGGGATATTGTATTACACCCTTCACTACACCAGCCACTACAAGGGCATCAGGTGCAGGTCTGTGAGCGCAAGTTAAGTGAGAAAGAGAGTTTCCTTATGAGCTCCATTCCTGTAAGACATGTATAAACTCAGTGGAATATGAGAGCTTAACTATTTCAATGATCCACACTGGCATACAAATACATTTGGGAATTTCTTCTTTAACTGCCATTTTTGCTAATTCAGATGGAAAGCAAAAAGAATTTTCTGTGAAGAGTTGTGAGATTATGAAACAATATATTGGTATCCCCCCCAGTCTGTGCACAAATATCTTTTTTGCAGTGGTCATGCTAGATGGCAATGAATGTAACGCTTGTTGCTGTCATTTCTTGTGAAGCTACAATTGTTTATTAGTTGCAAACACATGAAGCCTTTGTGATAATGATACTGAGAATTGAGAATGTTTTCTTAATTGAATTTTTTGAAGAGAGATTGAAGTCTATAAAAGAAGTGTTGAATGCAAATTAAAGCATAAATAGTCTGGTCAGCATTGCCAGTATTGTTTAAAGAGTGGACAAATGCTAATCAAGAGATCTAAGAAAGCTATTAGATGGGGAAGAGAACAGTAGTTCAAATCCAGTCATTTTCAGCAATGTTCTGGACATTATTAACACCAAGCATTCATTTAAAGTCCCTACTGAGTGAATGAAATTACAGACAGAATGCTTGAATGAAACCCTCTCCAGTGTGGTTGTGCAAACATTCAGAGCTTGATTGAGGCAGCATGCTTGGCTGGTTGATAAAGTGGCTCGGCCTGTCAGAGAGGGTGGGCTAAATCACAAACACATTCACAAACACATTCGCCCTTGGCGAGGTTTTGGGAGACCCAGAGCCATGAATCTTGACCTACACAAAGAGTGGGTTGATCCCTGCATTGATTGACTCTAGTTTACTCTCCCCAAAATGAATGAACAGTTCAATACCAGCATCTAAGCAGTTTGTGTGGGTGTGAGTGTGTGTGAGAGAGCATGTGTTTGCAGTCATTGACAAATGAAGCAATACAGCTATCTTCTGACCAGCTGACATCTCTTATGCATATTCATTACTTTTTTATTGTAAATTAAGTAACAAAACAATCTATATTGCTCAAATTGATTGCTACCACATAAATTAAGTTTTAGGAGTAAACACTTTTACAGTGTATGTAGGAATAAGATTGAGGCAGTGTGTATATAGCATATACCAAAGGACCAACTACATTAAAAAGGAAGATTCCTGGACAGCAAGTTCGTGCACATGCTGAATAGAATCAGTATGCAGGAAACTCGATCTCACTCTCCAGTGTAGCAACCAGTATTGTTATCCACCATGCTATTCAACTGCTTAAAATAAAATGTTATAGTGTTATTGAAGCAGTGAGGGCCACAGTGCCTCACAAAATCCTCATTTTTCAATAAAAAACATTTATTTCCTGCCAACATTGTATCTGGATGCTGTACAACAAAAACTTGCATTACTGAATTTGATTTAAGAGACATCATCAGTGCTTTATTCTGAGGTGGTGATGCGTGCATTTGTGACAGGTCAGAGTTTACTGAGGATAAATCTTGATAGATGGCTAGAACTGCACCTTAATGACCACAAGCGATGAAGCTTGTGGATCCTGACTTTAGCTACAAGCTCAATTCCAGCACAGTGGCATGTGTGAGGGGACCTGGTGTGGATCACCATAGGTGCCCCGCTCACTAAAGCTGGTATTACACTGGTTCTCAGCTCTTAATCTTGGGTAGTTGGGTTTCATGTGTCACTTTTTAGATGAGAGAATGAGTGGTTGTATTCTTTGGGCAATTCCTGAACTGCCTGACTTGCATGACTTTTGACTCTACCAGAAATGACATGACATGTCCTGTAAAACATAACTCTCCCCCTACTGTGCTGGACTCAGTACAGAGCAATGAATTCAGTGAGGCACAAAGTAAATCAAATAAATAAATGATCAAGTATCCAACATTAACAGAAATCAATTCATCTTGAAATGTTCAAGCCATACAGAGAAAGCAATGATTTAATTTTTGCTTAATGTTTTGTCTTTTTTGGATTGCCTTGGATGCCCTCGGTGGTAGCCCAACCCTGAACTAAACTATCTTCCTTCAGACAGTGTCATGCTTCTTGACAGCTTTTCCTGTCAAGTATGCTAATTTCTTTACATTTGCAGTTTATGTTTAGCCATCTAATTTCTCCTCATACTTGGGTGATGTCTTCTTTATTTTAAGTCGAGTCTAGTTTTTGAAGCACACTTAAAGATGTAAATAACTGGAATCCAAAGTTACGTTCAATAAAAACAAATCGGCCTTGAAATTTTCACAACAATTACATTGTGCTGGCTATTCAGCTACAGGAGTTAAACGTGGTCAGGTCAAGTCAATACATTGAACACTGTGTCATGTTCCTCAAACTATTCCTGAACAATTTTTGCAGTATGGCAGGGTACATTATGCTGCTGAAAAAGGCCACTGCCGTGACGGCATACTGAAGTGGTGTTCTTGATCTGCACTTAGTATAGTTAGGTAGGTGGTACGAGTCAAAGTAACATCTACATGAATGCCCATTGTTTCCCAGCAAAACATTACCTAGAACATCACACTGCGTCTGCTGGCTTGCCTTCTGTCCATAGAGCATCCTGGTACCATCTCTTTCTTTTGTAAACAACACACTTGCACTCACTTCTGAATCACGTTTTCTTTTACATCATATGGTTGGCTGGGAACATTCTTGATGCTTGTTTTTCCTTACAGGTGTCAAGCATTAATGATTAACAAAAGCACACTAAATATAATGATTGTAAGTCGCTCTGGATGAGGGCGTCAGCCAAATACCCCCTTTACCGTTTAAGAATATAGTCAAACCTTGAATCGGCAACACAAGGAAAGAGAGAAGAAGAATGAAGAGCTGTGGTTTTGTGTTGTTGCTGCTGTGCTGTTTGTCCGAGGGGCAAACGCAATCGCACAATCAAATCCTCAACCAACATGACAACCAGGAGGACATTCTCACTGTTCTGAGTGTACTTGCAGAGCTGAGAGATGAACTGAGAAACACAACAACTGAACTGAAAAACATGGAAACCAGACTGGCAGCTAGTGAGAGACAGGTGGAGCAACTGAAGGAAAATCTTAAGGAGCAGAGACAACTAAATGAAGGTAGGACAAACATGAAAAAAGTTAAGAATGTCATTTTTTCTCATGATTTGCTCAGAGCATCGCAGAAACCAGCATGTGCATTGCTGAGCAAATGAATAGATATTCTGCCCGTAATACTATAACGCTGGCAATAACCAGGCTAATAAATAGCCACAAAACTACATCAGAAGGTGCCATTAGAGCAACATCTTCTGATTTAACTAGGAAAACCCCTTCTGGTGACATATTTTAAAGGTTGATTTGAAAATCATTTGGAAAAACTGTGCTTGTGTTTGTTTACTTGTTTATTTGGTATTTTCTCTGTTTGTTTGTTTTTCTTTTGTTTTAGCACCACACAGATTCCCAATAGTTGTATGATGTCTTTGTGAAATGCATGCTGGGTCTTGTAGTTAGAAAACATGAATTAAGAGCAAAAACTACCGAATACAGCATAATACAAATAAAAAAAAGCATAGTAAGCTATTAGGCAAGAATACCCCAGTTTTAAGACATTTTGAATGCATTTATTTCACAGTTTACAATTCTAAACCTAAATTAAATGGAAATTTCAATATCTGTAGAATAATTTAGCTGAAGAAACAGTACCATGCTTTTTATTACTATTCTGCCTTTACTGAATCTGCTTACAGGAAGGAGAGTGGCATTTTCAGCCTATCTTGATAGACCTGGTGGTGGTATTATTGGACCTTTTAACTATGGCACCAAGCTGGTGTTTCAGAATATCATCACAAATATCGGCAGTGCTTATAACCCATTTTCAGGTATTCATTACAATACAAACTGTATAAAATAAAATTTTCAAATAGCTAGGAATTGTACCATGCAAAACCTACATTTTCACATCATTAAACATTTACAGGAGCTTTTACTGCACCAGTAAGAGGGGTCTACCAGTTCAGTCTTCACATCCAAGGAGCAGGAAGTGTTTCCACATCAACAGCGGTAGATTTGTTCAAGAATGGCGAGTTCATTTTTGTTGCTTATGGTCATCAGCCTGGTTATCGTGTTGCCACCTCAAATGGAGTCTCATTGCTGTTGGAGATGGGAGATGTAATCACCTTGAAGCTTCCACCCGGAAGAAGTGTATACAGTGATATGTATCGCGTCACCACATTCAGCGGCCACTTGCTATTCCTAATGTAAAAGTTATGTAACTGATCTCAAAACTTGTGGAGAAGTGGAGAAAACTGAATTAAATAAATGTCCTTATATGTCATTGGATAGGCCTAAACAGTAGTGCATATATCTTTTTTAGGTATCAGTATTAAGCTTAAGCTTAAGTTTGTCCTTCATAGTAACTCATGAGTTACTTTAAATGATGAAGACCTAAGCAAGCAAATGTTCAATAATGATTCATTATTTTTTTTTTATTTCATTTTTTTTCCTGTAAAGAATGGGAAATAATTAACAGAAGTGAAACTGACTAATTAAAGAAAGGTGAAAATATCCTATGATGTGATCTTTAAACACATTGCACAGCAAATGTGTATAGTGATACTTCTTGTATAATTGCTTTTAATTAAACATTTAAATAAACATTTTTAAATTGGTGTTGCTTGGAAGTGTGTAATAACTCTTAAGGGTTGTGATTAAGGAAAATGGTCATCTTTGCCTTGTGTTTCCTGTACTGTAAGTGGATTATTGCACTAACCTTGGACTACTGAACCACTGTAATCTCTCCTTCTGCTTGTTATTGATCATAGCCCTTCAATGGACTGGCAACCTTTTCCAGGGCATTTCTCCGCATTTCACCCTGTAAGGACTGGGATAGCCTTCAAATGAAAGTGTTCTTCTTTATGAGTATATTATAAAATAAAATCTAAAGCAAAAAATCTATGTTTACTTAAGCAAGGTCATTTAATCAGTGCTTCAAACTGGTTCAAGGAACAAAATTAAAATGCAAGAAAAAATAAATTCTGCAACCAACAAAACAGTGCCAAAACCAAAATCATCTATAACTTTTCCAGAACACAAATTTTACATTCAAATCAGTTACCCTTTATATAATGTCATTTATCCATTCAGTGTGGCCTTTAGTCACAATATGCTAGCTATAGATCGCCCAGTCAAATAAAAAGAAATATTTTTTTGGTTGCAACTGAAGATTATATTTAAAGTAAATCAATGAAATTCAGTTTCTGTGAATGTTATTGTGTGCTGGCCAGTCGAAATCATGAAGATCTTTGAGTCACTCCTGACTAATCAAGCCCAAGTTTATTTTGTCGTCACTGTTTGGCCATGGTTGCTTTTCAGCATGACCACATTTTCAGCAGTACATCAGCCCATGACCCTATTTTCAGCGGTACATCAGCACTGTGCAGGACTTTATTTAGAGTTTTGTTTGTGGGTGATGGGCATGTTGCCCGGTTAGCATGCTTGGTCGATTCCTGGGGGAAATGGAGCCAGTCACTCTCCTGGTGGGAGACCTTTGGGGCCCTGGTGAGGGCCTAGCGGCTACCAAAGGGCTCGAGTGGTGTAGTCATGCTGAGGAGGCCAAGAGCTACACTGGGGCAGGTATGCATGAGTCTGCCAGGCGGGTGTCCTCAGGGCCCAAGTTAACAGCAACGTAAAAGCACCGTAGCAAGGCAGCCATCGAGTGGCTGATTAGTGCCATAGTGTCTCCAGCTTTTCTGGAAGGTCCCTGGCTACAGCCATCTGCTCCTCCAGAGAGCACACCCCCACCAGCAATCCTGTCCTCTCTCTTCACAGTGCCCCCAAGCCTCGGAAGATGCTGCTGAGTGGGTGCTCGATGCCATAGCATCACCACCTGCTCCGGAGGGCAACCCCCCCATCACAGGTGGTTCTATACAGATAAAGGGGCATTTGGCAGACACCCTTATCCAGAGCGACTTACAATCATTAGTTACAGGGACAGTCCCCCTGGAGCAAATGAGGGTTAAGTGTCTTGCTCAAGGACACACCGGTAGAAAGTGGGGGTTTGAACCTGCAACTTTGTGGCCATCAGGTTCAAAGGCAAGTGTTTTATCCACTAAGCTACTACCACCATCATTTCTGACCCCTGACCTCCTGTCACTGGTGTTCTTGTTCCCTGATTCTTCATTGCCAGCATCCCTATCTCCTGTCACCAGCATCCCTGTCTTTTTGTTTCTCATTTCCAGCAACTCCATCTCTTGGTCCCACATCACCAGCTTTCCCACGACTTGGTCATCAACCAGTTTTCCCCACTTAGCCTCAGTTTCAGTCCTCAGCTCAGAAAATGTGTCAGCCCTATGCCAGCACTGTTATTCTTGTACTTATTTTTTCAGTAAACAATGGGAAATAACTAACAGAAGTTAAACTGACTAATTAAAGGAAGGTGAAAATATCCGATGATGTGATCTTTAAACACTTTGCAATGCGTATAAATAAACATTTGTAAACACCGGTGTTGCTTAAAAATGAGTAATTATTAACTCCTAAGGATTGTGATAAAGGGAAATGCTCATCCTTTGCCTTGTGTTTCCTGTACTGTAAGTGGATTATTGCACCGTTTACTACTAAACAACTAACCTTTGACTACTGAACCACTATAATTTCCTGGCACAGTCCCCTCCTCCATTCTCCCAGTCGTATTTCCAGGTCAGCCCCCTCAGTTTAGTTTTCCACCTTTACTCTCCGAGCCTGATTCTGGGGTTCACTCCCCAAGTTCAGTTCTCCGCTCCCCTGAGCCTAGTTTCTAAGTTTAGTTTCTTAGTTTAGTTTCTTAGTTTAGTTCCATGCCTCAGTTCTCTCACCCTTTTTCTACCCACTGTTTCCCCAGTCCAGTCTCCCATCACATTCCTCTCAGTCCTGCTACCCATATCAGTCTCCTTTTTCAAGCCCCTGGACCCTTTCTGCCCACTCTTGTCCCTTGTCCCTGTTTCCTCAGCCCAGTCCCCAGTCTCTGTCTCTTCTGTCTGGTTCTTTACGTTTGTCCCCTCAGACTTATCCCATTCCCTGGTCTCTACTGTCTGTTCCCTTCCCTTGGACCCCAGCATAAACCCCATTCCAGTTTCCCCAACCTCATTCTGCGCAACATCCACCAATTATGTTACCTGTGGTGGGCCAACTTACCAGTCTTACGCCACTTTCCTCCAAGATCCTGTTATGTTTTCTCTACTCTGTCCCTAATACTTACCTGTTTCTGTCTTTTCCCCCTACTCTGCTTCCTGGTTCCTGCCCGCCTGGCTCACATCCCCCCACTGAGAAGGTCCACTGTCCCTGAACTCTGTTTTGCACCTCACCCGAAAGGAGGATGTTGTGTTCCCTCCTGCAGGATCAAGAAAATGCCTTTTCGTTTTGAACTTTGTCTTGGACCTCACTCAGCAGGAGGAGCTTGTTTCCCTTCCTGCGGGATACAGAAAAGCCCCCTGTGTTTGGACTCTGTGAGCTTTAACCTTGTGTTTGTAGGGGGGGGGAGGTTGTGTAACAGCCTCCCGCAGTTTCCCCTGTGCCATACCGCTTTTGTTTTAACAGCAAGCTCCGCCCCTGTCCTGTCCCCCCTATTTAGTGGTTGCACCTGTTGTCTGTTGTCTCTCTCCCTTCCAAGGTGTTCCAGCATATTCCATCGTATATACGCTTGTGAGTCTGCCTACCATTGCCTCCCCATGACTCTTCCTAGGACTCTCCCCTGCACTACCCATTGGATTAACTGTGCTCCCTTAGCCTGTGCTATGTGTTTTTTTTGTTTTGTTTTGTTTTTTTTTTACCTCAAAGTCCTGTCGCGTTATCCAATCCACTTATCCTTAACCAGGGCCACAGGGGATGCTGCAGCCTATCCCAGCACTCACAGGGTAAAAAGGCAGTGAAACACCAAATCAGCAAATTGCCAGGTATAGTATTAAAGTAAATGGCCTTTGTTTATTAGAGAGACTGATTATGGAAAGGTCATGATGGCTGTGCAATCAAACCATTCAATGCCTATAACACTTCAGTTATTTTTAGTGACTTTTAGTGACCCCTTTTACCCCTTTTACTTCAATATACAGTAATAATAAAAAATTTAAAAAATAAAGTTCAAGTTCAGCTAGCTTGGGTTCAACCTAAAATACATAGCAATACATAGATTTTCATGGTTTTAATGAACTCGAAGAAGCACTTTAATTTATCAGATAAATAAAATTTTATCAGTGTTATCAGTTGTATCAGTCCAAGTCACACAAGCATTTTAAATCATGCCTACATTGTAAAAGAGAGTTTTAACTTAACCTGACTTTATTTTTGATTAATTGGGCAGTATTTTAAGAGAAAAACTTAGTGCATAATACTGTTAACAGTTGAATGATGCTGTGAGCTTCACATTTAAAGTTATTTCTGCTTGAGAATTACAGATGGATATACAATAATGTGCACAACTACAATACAATCTGAAACTTTGTGATATGTACATTTGAAAAAGTGGAAAAGACATAAACCTGCTTCCAACCTGTTTGAAAATGACACAAGGATTTATATAAATGCCTGTAGTCTGACATGCATCATCAATCACAACTTTTGGAATTTTTCTTCAAAAAGCACAAAAAGTTTAGGAAACAAATCCATCTTAAAGATATTTTCCATTCTGATCCTTCATTCTACCAAACAGACTTCTTCCAACAGTGACGAATAAAGGAGTAAAATCTGTGGATTCAGGGGGCAAGTGAAGAGTCTGGGTCAGCCCAGTACTGGGTAGTTGTAGTAATATTCTACTATTTACACTGGATTTCTAGAATTAGATTTTTTGAAACTGGAAAATAACTGGGAACGTAAAACTGAGACTAGAGAGGCCTCTGCTGGCCATCAGTGTTCAATACAATGAGTTGTTCCTGACAGTTAACCTGTCAAAAAAATAACTGGGAAGTTACAAAATCTGTATATAGAATGAAAACATACATAATGCACACATTTTCTTTATAAGGTTACATAAACACTATACACATGTTTTTTTTTTTTAATGAATAATTTTAGTTGAAGTGAACTTCATATTCAAACAAGAGGAGCGATCCCCCAGCAGGATGAACCAAAAGGGTTTCTACTGCAAACACTGTTTCTGGATTTAAGATCAAAGTTACATTAAACATACTTAAACCTATGTAAGTATAGAAAGTTTTACTTTAATAATGAAACCTGAATTAACTAATTAATTCATTGATGTGCTGCAGTTTGTTGGAGGGACAGACAGTCAGTGTAAATGACATCACTCTCAGAGCCACAACCTCCCCCCAACAAAGCTGTCAGCCAGACATCTGCTCTGTACTGAGAGAGATGAGCGCTATGCAGGCAGAGCTGAAAGCTGAACCATTACAGATTCTGCTCAGCAGTCCATAATTCTTCTGCTGATTCAGGTCTTGTCTCTCACTGACTCTTGTGCCATTGTGTCACTGATTGAGAGCCTCTCCTGATCCATACATGCATCTACCACCTCAGCCTGTCCTGCATTACAAAGATGAACTGGAACAGGTTGCAAGAAGCAGAAGGCATTCTGTAACTATGAAAAACCCAGCAGTGACTAAGGGACTTTTATTCCCTCTGTGTGGTTAAGGAGTGTACAGACTAGTGAAATAGCAACAAAAGTTTGCAAGATGCATCACTCAGTGTTGCACATTATACCTACATTATATGTTGTAACTTTTTATGCTTCTATGTTTGTATGCTTAGCTTTAACACAAGAGCTTGATGCAACTCCACAGTACATACAGTGTCAGAGAAGTTAATTCATGCAAGTCCGAGCTTAGTCTCCGTTCTTCAGTATCAAATTTAGTCTCATTTTTAGCTGTTGACATTGTATCATGCAACAGAAAAAGCCAACTGGAGACCTTCAAGTCTTCATATAACAACAGCCTGAGTTGGTTGGTTAGTCTGTAGTAACTCCAGCTGGAGTTTTAGTAACTGTTAAAGAATTATGGGCAGCTGGTGGCCTGGTGGTTAGGGAGTTGCCCCTGCAATCGGAAGGTTGTGGCTTTGAATCCCAGGACAGCTAGTGGCACCACTGAGGTACCCTTGAGCAAGGTACCATCCCCACACACTGCTCCCCAGACGCTTGTTTCCAGAGCAACGTACATCAGTGAGCTCCCATCTCTGTACAGTATTTACTGTAGTGAGTAATATAAGTAAGAAACTTCTCAGATGAATGAAGTGATCTTAGGCTGAATGTGTTTTTATCAGACAGAAACATAGTATTGTGTTCTGAACAGAGGGCATCAAGCGCAAGTCTGTGAGTGCAAGTGAGGGAGAGAGGAGGTAACTATTATTGCAGATTATATTCCCTTAGAAATATAATGGGAGGTTCTCCTTTAATCGCCTCCATTTGTATGTCTCTACATTTAGTTACATTTCTCCTCTGTCTGTGCACTTAGGGAGTTTCTCCTCGCCTCTGTCACCCTTGGCTTGCTCATTAGGGGCTTGGACCTGGAATTTGTAAAGCTGCTTTGTGATAACATTGGTTGTAAAAAAAAAAAGTGCAAATAAATAAAATTGAATTGAATTGATTTATTTTTCTTTGCAATGGTTAGATTTGTGCAACACACACACACACACACACACACACACACACACACACACACACACACACACACACACACACACACTCTACCGTGACTACCATGTCAGTGTCACCGCTGCACTGAGATTTATCCACCAAATAATACATGCTAAATAGTGGTCTTGTCCTGACCATTGATGAGGTGAAAGGGGCTTACAAATGGTGCAAAGAAATAGGTGGACTGTAAAGTCTAATTTTATGGTAAGTGGAGTTAATAAAATGGACAATGAAGTGGATAATCAATGTGTGTTATTCCATGAACTGCTTCCCTATATTAATAATGGGCCATGAATTTTATGGTCTATAAATTACTATTAATGGTTCTTCATTATTTTCGTCGCCCTTTCTGTGTTTCAAGAATGGAATATGGTTGTCTTAGCTGCTATTTCTTGCCTTGAAATAAACCAGTCAGGTTCAGCATGGCTTCAAATAACACCTTTCACGAGGAATAGAAAAAACATTAGGAGAGAACTGAACGACACCCAGTTCAACCAAATAAATCAGACATCATAAGGTTTACAGACCTCATCCATGTTTGAAAAATGAGGGTTCCTGGACAGCAGGCCCATGCACAGACATTTTGGGAAATGTATGTATTTTAAGGTCTTTGTTGCAGTGATGTTCACAATGCCTCCTCATTTTTACAGTAACAAAAAAGTTCATTTTACCACCCTTCGCTATCAACATTATATTTGACTGTAGCTGGATATAAGTGTTAAATACATTATCTGAGCTTTATCAGTGATTAGTAATCAATGAGTAGAAGTCTTGACAGGCATTTAGCACTTTTTCCACTTTCTAGTTTCTTCAACCAGTGCTCCTCAATTGACCTTTGTCACTCTTGACAGTTTCTTCCTGCCAAGTAATGCTACTTTTGTCTCACTGATCATTTCCTGATCGTTAAGTGTGGTTTGTCGGTCTTTGAGAATGGATATGATTGGTAACAGATCAAGCACAAAATTAACATGCCAGGGCTTTATTATATGCACAAATCAACCAAATGGCCTGCAGAAATGAAAAGGGGGTTTACTTAAAGGAACACAAAAGGAACAAGAAAAATAAACTGAATGAAATACTACTCATTAGAAGGTCAGGATCCAGTAATATATTGAATAGATGAGCTTCTAGTAACTAGCTGGTATAAACATTCTAAAATATACTTGCCATGCCATTCTTGGAAAATTTAGTGATAAAATTGGCTAAACCAACACAATAGTCATTGGTATTTTTCTTGTAATGACTTCCAATTTCTTTTCAGTTTCATAGTAAAACGACTTGTTACTTTGTGTTTTTATTAAATTGTGTGCGACTATGACAAACACTTTATGAAATAGTCACCTATGTAAGGAAGATGCATAGAAAACACTCATTTAAGGTATGCAAATTGATGAGTTGTGCATTCAATTAAATCCTTTTTTTTTTTTTTTTTTACTGTTTTTTGGAACCTTGCTGATGAGGTTATTGTCCAGATACTTGGGCTCAGTTGACTGGGATCTGTTGCTGTTATTTCTCTAATTTATTTGGGGTCTTGTAGCTATTGAGCTACTAGAATTGAATGTCCATGACACTCTTTAACTGTCTGTTGGTTAGTTGAGCTGGTTAGTTATGCTCTAAGGCTTCTGTTCTTGTGTGGCTACTCTTGAATCCTGAACTGAAACACAATCATGGTTAGAATAACAAAACTTTCAAAAATGAATTCCAACATACACTGTATGGACAAAAGTATCCACCTGACCATTACACCAATAGGGACTTTAATGACATTTCATTCAAATACATAGACTTTAACATGGAGTTGGTCCCCCTTTGCAGCTATAACAGCTTCCACTCTTCTTGAAAGGCTTTCCACAAGATTTTGGAGTTTCT
>JBBPCZ010009631.1:0-15182 GCA_037974445.1 Brycinus macrolepidotus
GTGTGGGGACGGTACCTTGCTCAAGGGTACCTCAGAGGTGCCTAGCGGTCTTGGGAATCGAACCCATGACTTCCTGACCACTAGGCTACCAGTGAGTTGTGAGGTGGGGCCTCCATGGATTGGATTTGTTTGTCCAGCACATCCCACAGATGCACAGTTGAACTGGGGACTTTGGAGGCCAAGACAACAGCTTGAACTCTTTGTCATGTTCCTCAAACTGTTCCTGAACAATGTTTGCAGTGTGGTAGGACACATGCCATTAAGAAATAGGCCACTGCCATTAGGGAATACCACCACCATAAAGGTCTGTATTTGGTCTGCAACAATTTTTAGGCAGGTGGTATATGTCAAAGTATCTTTCACATGAATGCAAGGTTTCCCAGCACCATGCTGCCTCCACTGGCTTAACTCCTTCCCATAGTGTACCTAGAAGCCATCTCTTCCCCTGATACGTGACTTCTCCATTGCTCCATGGTCCATTTCTGATCTTCACATGCTCATTGTAGGTGGTTTTGCTGGTGGACAGGGGTCAGCATGGGCTCTCTGACTGATCTCCGGCTACACAGCCCAATACACAGCAAGTTATGATGCACTGTATGTTCTGACACCTTTCTATCATATCCAGTATGAACTTTTTCAGCAATTTGTGCTACAGTAGCTCTTCTGTGGGATCGGACTAGACGGGCTAACCTGCGTTCACCACATGCATCAGTGACCTACAAGACCTGCTGTTTTGTCAAAGTTGCTCAGATCTTTATGCTTGACCATTTTTCCTGCTTCCAACACATGAACTTCAACAACTGACTGTTCACTTGCTGCCTAATATATCCCACCTCTTAACAGGTGCCATTGTAACTAGATAATCACTGTTTATGGAATTTGTCTTCCATGAAACAGGGTGCTCACTGGAACTTGTTTCTGTATCACAAAGGACACTCTGTCTTATTTCCTGAGTGTTACTCTGGGTTGGAATTTTATCTCTTGTTTGTTCTCCCACACTGTAACAGAAGCCACTAATAGATGCAAAGTATCAAACAAATTTCACTGGCACCATTTTCTAAAGTGGAGAGCACAACGTAACATCATTCATTTGATCACTGATCACATTTGATCATATTTGATCTAAACATGATTTTATCAAATACACACCATTCAAAAGTTTGGAATCACTGTTCTGAATAATATAAAAAAACAGTTTAGTTAAAGATGCATGTATAATACGATTCTATTAAAATGCTACTTCTGTACACCCTCATAGGTTTAATTTGAAGGAAGGTGTAAAAATATTATATCTAGAATGATTCAAACCACATCCACATCTGTAGATGATTTCAAAATGAAAGCTGTAAAACCCTAAGAATGAATGTTAAATTAAAATGCATCCTATCTGAAATGTGATAAATTTCAGGCAGATAACTTATCGACAAATTACTATAAATAGACAATCACAATATTATCTATCAGTATCCGTGTTATCATTTATTTATCATCAGTGTTATATATAATTTATCATTTTATTCCTGATGTTCCAAAAAAAACCTGAAATACTGAATAATTCATCTTAAAAACCTTCTGGTTCCTCAGCTTGTAGTATTTCAATCTACAATGAAGGACTTAGTATTGAAAAAAATATTGATTCCAAATGTTTGAATGGAGCTGCCACTCATCAAAGGTTTCAGGACACCTACCTGGTTTCATTACAAATGAGCATTTATGCAATAACTGAAAATCTCAAAAACTTAAGAGGGTTATTCAGAGGAAAACAATATTACACATATATATCAGTTTTAGTGACTGTCTGAACAGTTCTCCACTCATTTTATCCCTTTGTTCTGATGTCAGCACTCATCCCCTTAAAGTAGATTTTTTAAATTACAGTCCTGAAAAGAAAAATCCTTATTTAGATAAAACCTGCTCTTCATGGCAAGGAACACTCTGATGAACACGAAGCTAAGGACTGTAAAATACACCCAAAACCTTTAGTAAATAGCTTTGCACATATAATTTTTAAAGGAATTGATTTTTCAAATTAATTGAGGCATGTTTAACTTACAAACAAACATTCTTAAGAATAATTTAAAATAAACTAATTACTGGTATTAATTTGTATAAAACTACAGTGTGTGTGTGTGTGTGTGTGTGTGTGTGTGTGTGTGTGTAAATGCAGTACCTTAATTGAATGTGAGCCAGGCTTACCATGACCTATTTCTGCCTTTTATGGCCCCTTGTACTATTGTGCTGGCACACAGCACCTTGCCTGTGACCACTCCACTGGGTACAAAGCTTTCAACAACCAACTGGAGCGTGTGAAGATAAATGAGACACTTCCTTTTAGAAAGAGGAGCAGAGCTTCCTTTAAAGGTGTGCTTTATTAGGCTAAGGTTCACAAACTCCAGTCCAGCTCAGTCGAGCTCAGTGCCTTCTCTCATCAGAACAACTCTTTTCATTCATAATTGATCAAATCCAAAATGAGCTGGAACAGGAGTTACAGAACATACATTTCATGATGTCAATGAATTTGTGCCAAGAGAACAGGATGTGAACACCAGGTGTGCACTCTCAGGGATACACTTTGTCTTTCACTCTCATCCAAACAGAGAAGACGGTGGAGTTTTAGAGCTCTGCGGAGAGCAGTTTTTACGCCAAAATGTCCTTAACCTGAGTTGCCATACTGAAATAACAGTTGTAGAATAACGGTTTCACATGACATTCTGTAGAAAATAAGGAGAGCCTGATTAACAAACTGGCAGGCTGGTAATGTGGTTTAAGAAACTGAGAGCTGACAGTATATCTGTCAATAAAAGACTTTTCAACTAAAACTATTGTAATATCAAATTAACTACATTTAATTTATTATCAATATTATTATATTTATAATTAATATTATTATGACTACTTATCTAAATGTTACCTGCGTCCTTTAGAATTGGCTATGCTCTACATGTTTCAGTACATACAGATCATAACTAGTCCTGTTTAACAGGATTCAGTGCAGCACAGGTATGTAATATACTGAATAAAAATCACTGTACACAGTTTTTGTGTACACAGAAGTGGCACTACAAGCATATTTTGTTGGATTCAGCATATTGGGATACACATCATATATTGTGAAAATGTCTTTTTTATATTATAATATCACAATGTAAGTACCGTGTACAGGTGCATCAAGTTTACCATCCAGTTACGTGATGAAAAATAGTGGGCATGAAAAGGCCATCTGACACCAATACCAAACCATACCAAAACCATACACCATACAGACATTAAAGTGAAACATAAAGACATTACTTCAAAGAAAGACATGAAAAAAAACCCCAAAAGATCCCACTGAAACAGACAGGATGCTAATCTATAAATATACATATGTCCGATACAAAAATCTGAACAGCAAGTAAAATTTGAGCAGAAGCAGCAGGTGGGCTCACTAATTGATTTTCCACCCTGACTGTTATTGACAGATTGACGCATTGATGCTATTCATATACCACAAACGTATGAATCTCCATGACAGCATTTCAGCAGGGGAGAGGCTCCCACGTGTTGTAAGCCTGGTGTGTGTTGATTGGTCAAATGGAGAAATTATATCAGAAACATTCTAAAAGAGCTGAGCTGGAAATGCTCATATATGAATTTATTCAATCTCGCTTGGATTACTATAACTCCCTTTTGACCTGTTTAAGTAAATCTGGCTTATCTTATCTTTAGACTATTCAAAATGCAGCTGCATAAATGATCACACATTACTCCTGTTTTATCTGATCTACACTGGCTCCTAGTTGAATTCAGAATCCAGTTTAAAATCTGGGTACTGAGTTTCAGAGTCCTGCATGAACAGGCTCCTCGGTACACATCCGACCTTCTGCAGCCATACTCAACTGGTCAAGTGCTGAGATCTACTCATCAGGACCGCCTCTCTGTTCCACACACCAGACTGAAGACACACAGGGACTGTGCCTTTCAGTATGTTGGTCCAAAGCTGTGGAACAGTCTTCTGCTGGAGCAGGAATCGTTAATCTGTTGAACTGTTTCAATCTAAGCATCTGTACAAAATGGCTTTTAGGTAACTTTTGCTGTCATCTCTCTCATGTACAGCTTTTACTTATTTACTTTTCTAAAACTGGGTTAAAAAAATCTTTTAAAACTCCAACTGCTGGTGTCCAGAGTGTCTTTTAAAATGTTCTACAACCATCTTGTGTCAGAAAAGTGTAAACTGAGCTATAGAGAACTGAGAGGCAGTGTAGAGGGTGACTTTGGACATTTACAAACTCGGCTTCAGCATTTGGTTGTATAGTGGAAGAGACTGTCTGACTGACTGAGGGGAGAGAACTTGGAGAACTTTGATGACATCTTCTTTAATAACTTCTTCTTTAACCTTTAAACTTACGATAAAATGCACCCTGTTGACTTTTGACCAATGGGGAAATCATAAGCATCTCTATTTGCTTCATGGCACAAAAACAACATTTAAACCTGCACTTCTTCACTAAGGGAAATCAACCCTTAGTTGATTTCAACCCAAAGTCGCATCTTTATAACAAACACTGGAAATCAATAGTCACCCAGATCTTTTAAGTAAATACGTTTCCAACACTCTGTATTCACTCAAACTGCATCCAGCTCTTCATAAAGTCAGCACCACCTTTGTCAAAAGAGCCACCTTAGTAAAGAGCTGGATGTGGTTTGAATGGGTTGTTACACGTGATGGGGATGTTTTTATGAAAAAATATTTGGGTGACTATTGAACTAAAGAAGCAAAACTGGACTGTCTCGACTGATCAGTTGCATCAGTTCAAGTGAAAAAGTTGACATATATATTTTTTTTATTGATTTTCTTTTTCTAAAATACGCCTTGAAGCATCAAGAAAACATCAAACTCGAGCTGACACACTGCCAAAGCGTGACACCAGAGCAGCTGGAGCTCTGATTAACTGAGATAATAAATCTCACTCAAAACAGAAGAGCAAATAATCAGTTATTAGCTCTCCACTCTGTGTGTGTGTGTGTGTGTGTGTGTGTGTGTGTGTGTGAAAGTGTTATCAGCTCCAGTGTGTCATAGCAAAGTCATTATCACTTCTCCGAGCTGTTACATAAACCATGTCAACTTCCTCTCTGTCCACGCTGAACGTACAACTAGAGCCAAAAAAACATGGCTTAAACATTCCGCAACAAACTCAGCGCTTTCCCCTCATACAACACAGAGGTGAATGACAGGAATTCAAAAGCAGACTGTAAGTGGGACACTGCTGAAGCTGAACAGGCTGCAGGATCAACAAAATAACAACTCTGTGTGTTAAAGACATGGAGAGCCGACTGCATGCAAGCATTACAAAGCATAGTGCAGCATCCTTTCCTCAGTAAAGAATGTAAAGTAATTCATACTTAAACGACACCAATAAAATGTAGTTTCTCTTGTAAAATATTACTATTGTGGTGAAGGAATGTCACTTCTGCTCTCATATTCTGAAAGAGGAACATTTTTTTTCCAAGTGAATAGTTAAATCATTAAGATGTGAAGAGTCTTTCAGAGTGGTTTGATATTTAAAGCGCTGTTCTAGTGTAACAGAATTGTTCAGTGTTGTTGAAGGACTCAGATGTCTGAAATCTCTGGAAGTGCCTCTAAAAGCTTCTGCGCTCTGTTATTATATGAAATAGTTATGAATATGTTGCCTGATACCTGAGACATTGTTTTACAATTATTTTGAGATAAGCTTTTAGCCTAAAATGTATTAATTTTAATACATTTAGAGCACAGACGAACATGCAAGGTCCCAAATTTAACTTCAGATTTAATTATATTTTACCTTTATTAGCATTACATAAAAGATCTGCTTCTCTACATTTACCCCGTTCACATCAAACTACACGGAATGATGTTGATTACATCTCAACAATAAAATTCTTCAGACGTTTTACAAAAATCAATGAAATTCTTCTTTAATGTAGCCAAAATATGTTGCGAAAGACCACATAATTGAGTTCTGTTATCAAGAACTAGGTTTAATATGTTTTTACCTCTTTATGTCCCTGTTCATATAGAGCAATATTCATCATCTAATTTAAAAGAATACATTTTTTGTTTTCTCATTTTCTAGTTTTCCTGCCTCTAAAACATCTCTTGAGTTTTGATTACATCCCCATGCACCAACGGGTGGGGAAAACAATAATACTGAATAACAGCATGTTTCTTGCGCCTCCTACTATCCCCACTAACTGTCAAGTGGAAAAAAATGCTCAGTTAGCTCAGAGACCCTCCCCAAAACTGCATTTCTCTCAGAAATAGATTACAGATTTCAGAGTCATGTTCATTTCAACAGTAATTAGTTTCCTTTGTTAAACGTAAAACAAATGTGTCAGAGCAGGAAAAGCAGGGGTTCTGCAGGAGCACGACTGGAAAACACGGTTGCGATATGCTGTCACTGTTGTAATGTAAGCTATTAAAGCTATATTAATTAAGGATTTCTGTTACGTGAGCTGTTCCTGTAAGTAAATAAAAACAAACACATGACTTACACTCCACTCTCTTCTCCAGCATGGCTAAGCGGTTGGTCACCTCGGTCTTCAGCTCATTTATCTTAAAAGCCCTGGAGAGACAGTGGAAGAGAAGGAGGACAAATGAGAGGTTCTAAGAAACAGAGGAATCAAAAAAAGAGAAATGAAAAACAAAAAACAACACACCAGAGCAGTCAGACGTAAATGGGTATATGGGAATAAAGGCTGAGGATATCGACTCTATATGGATATAAATTAAATATGTAAAGAAAAACAACAATGAATTTAAGCAATGCATAATATTTCCACCTAATCTCTGTCAAATCTTATAAAATAATCTTAGGAAAAAACAAAAAGACCACTGACGCTTAAAACAAAATCCAATGAGAAAGCAAATGAGCATCTGCCCACTAGCTTCTGTGTTTTCAAGTTCACTGACTTTCTAATCTTTTACTAAGTACAAAATAACATCGCACGGAAGCCTCAACAACTAAACATAATATTAGACTTTTCAGTGTTTAGTATTTGCACCCTTTGCCTTTTTACAGTTTTCCTTCCTTTTGTGGGTCTGCTTTCAGTTTTTCTGTAGACATCTTTCATGCTTCTTGCAAAAATCTCCAAAATTGAAAGCTGACTTCTTCTCACCATCCAAACAATCTCAACTAGAAATTTACGGCCATCAGTCCATAAAACCTTCCTCCATATGTCAGATCTTGTTTCATTGGTAACCAACCATATAACCAACCATACAGGATTCAAAAGATGGAGATTAGATAAAAAAAAGTCCTGGACTATGACTTTCACAAAAAACAAAGCATTTCATTTAAAAGGCCTCTCTGCAGCAGTTATCACAGGCTTCTCCCTGTTTGGATGTGGTAAACCGCAGCAGGTTTGTCCACTGAGTAATGGAAAAACAGAAAGTGTATCTGTGTTAAATATTAGCAATGATGAAGCAGAGAGAGAGAGAGAAGTAGTGGTGGTTAGGGGGTGGGGGGTGAGGGGGAGGTTAGTACCTGGAAAACTGCTCCGCTACCTGGGTCAGTACATTCTGAAAGAGTTCTTCTTTATCTATGAAATGATACAATAGCAAACATCAGACACTCTTAATCAAAACACACAAGCCAACAAGTGCTTCTTTGCAGACAGAGAGAGAGAGAGAGAGAGAGAGAGAGAGAGAAAGAGAGAAAGAAGCATTAGTGCCTGTTTGACACTTCAGGGCAGATTTGAAGTGTGAAACAAGCAGCAGAGATGAAATGGCAGGAAAAGAAGGACAAAGAGAAAGCCATGAAGACAAGCAAGAGTTTGAAAGAGGGACTAAAGATCTGTTCTAGCTCACCTTGTCAGGTACTACACACACTCCTAGCTGCTCTTGTGTGCTAACAGCTCATTTCTCAATTTCAGTTCCCACAGAGAGAAGAAGAGAGAGAGAAAAAGAGAGAGAGAGAGAGAGACCTGCAAACAAACACTCGCACATACGCACATGCTAGCATCTTGCCTGCCATTGGTCCACTCAGAGACGGTGGGCAAAGTTCACTCTGAGGGACCAATAAAGCACAGAGAAAAAGCCAGAGACTTCCTATTGGCCGGATTCCAGGGCACAAACTGTTTCTTCGCTACATAACTGAGCTGCAGCAAAGGTCAGAGGTCCCACAGCCACACAAGAATTCTCCTCCTTGTGAATGTCACAAAGCATTCACTCATGACCGCCGGGGTGTGAGGGCACAAATTTTCCATTTCTGACTTTGTTTGCACTGAAACAAATCATTACATTTATATGCAATGTGACTCGGGACTTTATATGGACATCCAGCTCTTTTAAGAGCAATAAGTGCACACTAGGACAGAGCCTATTGGAAATATTCCCACAGCTTGTGTGTGTGTGTGTGTGTGTGTGTGTGTGTGTGTGTGTGTGTGTGTGTGTGTGTGTGTGTGTGTAAGTTTGTTTTCTGTGAGTGAACTGAACTGTGCAAACATCAGAGGCCATCTACTCATTTAGCTCATTTCCAGTCAAAGCAGCAATTACGTACAAGTTATTCATTTTTCAGTGTCAGGAAAAAAAGACATTTAACAGAAAATCACGCAGAAGCCTCAACATCTCAACATAATACCAGATTTTTCAGTGTTCAGTATTTGCACCTTTTGCCCTTATCAGTTCCCATTCCTTTTCAAGACTTGTTTTCAGTTTTTCTGTAGAAATCTGCAGGTATATTTCCAGTTTGGTCTTTAAAGTTGGCTATTCTCACCATCCAAACAATCTAAATTAGAAATTCACAGCCATCAGTCCATAAAACCTTCCTCCCTGTTTCAGTGCTGATGTTCTTGCACTTAACTTTATTTGCTCTTTTGACTGGAAATTAAGGAGGATGTCAAGAAAATTAATTGTCCTTTAAACTCATTTTTGTTACTTTATTAAATCTGCTTTGGTCATATCTAAAAAAGGTCATTTTCAGGCCATATCTAAAATGTGGTAGATACTAAACACTATTTTAGTTTAATATTGATGACAAACAATCACATTTTATGGGCATTCAGTAGCTGTAATGGCACTAAAGAGCATTATGTCTCCTGTACAAGAAGGTCAGTGTTAGCTCTTTCAGCAAGGACAAGGTTCAGATGGATGGAGGGGACAAGAAAATGACGAAGGGGGCACAGTGGTACATACTATGCACTTGGACTAGAAAAGTCTGAGAACTGCTGAGAAGTAGAAATCCTGAGGAGAATTACACACCTAACCATCTGGAACATCTGGAAACTGTTAGTAAACGAAATGTGTACTGGAAACATGTCTGAATTTAAATTCTAAAACAGTACACTTTCATATTCAATCATATTCTATAATGAGGGCTTCATTACGTCAAAACTAAATTGTTTGAGAGGTCACATGGATTTCAAAGTCTCAGTACATATGAGAACAACTTTGGCTGTTCATAGACTTACCAGCTAAAGCCTGTGTGTGTGTGTGTGTGTGTGATGCATGCAACTATGATGCATGTCTGTAGTATCAAATACAAATGCATTTGGTTTCCGTAATTTAAAAAACCTTGTCACTCCACTAGTGGTGTTTTTGAAAATGGCACGAATGAACCAATAGAAATGTTCCAAAATGATATAAATGGACCAAAGGGAGGTCTCTGGCTTTTTCACAGTACTGTATGTACCTGTTTAGCTATTTTGTGAGAATAAAACATCCCCAGAATAACAAACCCATTTTGGCTGATCTCCATGAAGGTTTTTTTACATTAAAAATGTAAAAGACCTATAAGATTAAGGATTAATGTTTGGCTTCACAGGTTAAGGTTAGTGTTGGAAGAAGTATAGTACAGTAACTCTGAGCTTCAAATGGGTATGGAAATGCCCCACAAAGACAGGAATATGTGTGCATCCGTGTGTGTGCGTGTGTGTGTGTGTACGTGTGCTGTAATCGTGCCTTTATGCAATACCCTTGGCCAGTCCGGCCAGAACCGGATTAGAGTTCTAAAAGATGACATTTACTAGTGATAAAAGCTTGATCAAATGAACATATGGCCCAAAACAGCCCATAACCAGTTCTCTAAGTATTTTTACAGGATAATAAACCCTCTTCCCCATCTCACGACGTGCACGTTTACAAGTTTGTTTCTGGTGAGAGTTCACATCAGTCTGTCAGCTCAGTTGGTTCAACACTAGCAGTTTGTAATGTCTTTTTCAAGACATTACAAACTGATGATTTTACATTACTTAGCTGCTGTCCTACTGCTGTGACTGGACTGTTATTTTCTTTGTATCCAAAATTGTTTGTTTTTCCTTTATGATTAGTCTTTACGTCCTGGTTCCAGTTTAGGCTCTAAAACTGGCACCAATAGGAGGCTTTAGTTTAAATAAAAATTTATATAAACAATTTTAAGGCTCCAAATGCACATTTATAACTCATGACATATATGAAGACTAAGCTGCAAATTCAGAAGGGTTGTGATTTAAGTGATAAGCACTGTTGGTTACTGCAGACAGCCTGCAGCAGAGTGGAAGATATCAAGGCTGAGACTTATTTCTTTATTATGTCCCTAAAGACTTTAGTCTGGACCTAACAGTTTATTCTATTAAGTTCCATCAGGTTAAAATTTAAAGTTGGCTGAAAATTAAAATAAATATACCAAGGGCTGAGTTTGCAACTTAGCTTCTACATATGCATGGACTGTGGAGAAAATGGTACAGTTTAACAATGTTTACACATCAAACTCATAAAAATTATGAATTAGTTCCAATTCTGAGTTTAACTCTAAAGACAACGAGAGAAAATGGTAACGTAACAATTAATTATAGCTGTTACACGCACGTCGGGGAAAAAAATACAAAAAAAGGAAAATATGGGCTCTTTAAGGTAAATCCAAAAATAGATGGATTTATTCTTAACTTATTCTTAACTTGTATAACCCCTCCCTCAGATAAACGGCTTGAAACAGTTTACACAGTTTTATATATATATTTTTAAGGTTTTGTTATGACAATACTGATTTGCTTAAAACAACAGTATTTTTAAGACTTACCGGCCAGTTGTCCTCCACTGTGGGGAATCACTTTGTAAGGTGACCTTTAAACACAACAGGAAACACAAGGCTGTCACACAACAACTGCTATCACACCAAAATCCATTCTCCTCTCTCTCTCTCTCCCTTTTTCTCTCTCTTGCTCTCTCTCTCACTCTCAGCAGGGAACACCTAGCTGCTCTCTAATCTCCAGCTGGGCTTCCTGAGCACTGCGAACCTCAGCTGCCTCGCTTGTTTTCCGGCTGGGCCGTAGGTGGTTATTACTGAAGTATTGCTGCTACTTTTGTCACTAAGTTTGCGAACGGTCTCAGTGACTCATAACCATTACACAGCTAGACACACTCTTCTTTATTCACATCTGTTCAGTACCTGTTGTGTAAACAGAACCGTTTTGAATGTGACCCTGAGATAAGAGGCAGGTAAAGAGCCAGGCCTTGTGTGTGTCCATCTGTGCAGAAGTATCAGCATTTCCATGTGTGGTTATGTATGTGTGCTTAAGTGTGTGCGAGTGGGTAGGAGAATTATAGCAGTAGCTCTGAACAAACAAGGACACTTTGGAGGCTTTTAGTGATTGCATCGTCTCTCTTAAGAATAGTAATGTGCTTCAGCGAGGACGGCTGCTTTAAGCTGTGATTAATACAAGCACCCCTGCACCCAGACTGATCCTGCGTTCAAACAGCACGTAAATAATCTAATACACTCTTAAAGAGGTGCATGGTGACATAATCAAAGTCAGAAGATGTTTTAGAGGCAGGCAAAAGTCATTACACTTTGATGGAGGATATCAGGAAGGCAATAATTTTGCAGTTTAAATGATATGATGCAATAAATGATGCTTAATATGACCAGGAACAAACAAAAAGATAAATAAGGCAATTTTTTATTGCAATTCAACTTTATATGTTTTCCTTGGAACTGTACATCCAAGTCAAAAACATCCAGGAAACTGTGTTTTTAAAATATAGTATACCATATTATAAGAGGTTTAGATCTCCACATTCAACCCATTCGTCTGTGTGTAAATCATCAATCGGTATAGCATGATTAGAGACTGAACCCCTCCAGGACTGTTTGTCCCCATTGAGCCATTATCTGCAGATGCTGGATCCAAATTCAGATGGGAAAAAGAAAGAACTCAATGAGCAAATGTAAGCTGAAATAGCTTAGGCTCACATTGTGTCATGTCATGGTGTGAGCTGTGTAATTCTTCCTGCGGGGTGGTGGAGTGTTTGGGCCTGATCGCCTACTTTACATCCTCATCTTAAGTGAAGTGATTCAGTTAAAAACAGCTCATTTTAAAGTTTAGTGCTTTTTAAAGAGACAAATAGCAGATCAGTATTGGCCAATGCCTGAAGTTTCAATACCAGTATTGGAAAACAGCAATAACTGTGATGCTCAAAAGAACCCTTTCTGAAACCTTTTTGACATCCTTACTTATCCAGAGTATGGTATTAATATTTGTGTACAGTTTACACTGCATGAGTGCGGGAATGTGTCTGGGATTACCTCTCGGAGTTGCTTGGCATGGTGGGGTCGATGGAGACCAAGGCTCCGGTTGAGTCCACAAGGGAAATGGTCGTATTCCTGTCAAAAGCAGACGCATTCACTCTAAATACGGGGGCACTTCAACTAAAGAGGACAGACAAGCACAGTCATAGACACACACACAGTCACTGACACACACTCATGTTACCTCGGCAACCCCACAGCCGTGCAAAAGAGCTCTTTGATATCACAAGGACTGCAGAACCGGCTGAAGACTACCTAGACAGAGACACAAAGAGCATGGTCAGACTATCTGGAGATGAATTTTCAGCATCAAATTTGACAAGCCATGACAGATTCAGACATGATTCTAGGACCAAACATGAGAGCAAGTAAGTCCTAAACTGAAGTAATTTGAGAAATCACTTCAATCTTGTTTACACTTGTAATGTTTATTTTTCTACATTTTTTATTACTTAGTTCGAGCCTTCAATTTTCTCTTTATTGTTACTATATTCCACAGTCTCATGGACGTTTCAGGGACTCATTTCAGTACACGCTGTACTTACATAACTGTGTGTATGACAAATAAAGAATCCTGATTCTTGAAAAAATCTTGAATCCTGAATCTAATCTAGAGCAAATAATCCTCAACGAAAGTAACTGAAGTATTAAAGTAATCCAGACTTCCAGAAAGTATTACAGCAATGACTTACTGAAATGGTCCATCACTGACACAGACACCCCTGGTAAAAGCACTGCTAGGAGTGAGCACGTCAGCGTGTCCGCTAATTTTACAACCATTATCTGATACTGGCAGATAACAGATTAAATTAAATTACTGTAAACACTTACTACAAAACAAACTAAGCTGTTTGATAAATCTATCAGAACACTTGGATTTTAGCTCAATTACTGGGTTATTCAGCACATGTGTACCATAAATCTGTTTATTCTTCATCCTATGGAGGAAGTAGTCATTTAATCCTGCACTACTCATGAAGAGTTTGCTAATAACTCATTTACTGTGTACAGAAGTGATGAATATTTGCTAAATATTATTCTCTGCATTCACTCTATTCCTCATAAGCTGTAACAACCGTGGTCAGTGCATCAAGTGTTCTCTTCTGAGCATGTTTAGTTCTCTTCTGAGCATGACTAAGTCTTTTGTCAATTAAAAGTGGAAGTATGAAGCCCAAAATATGCTTGAGTGGAAGTAAAAAAAAAAACTGCACTAAAAAAAATACTCAAGTATATGTAAGCAAAAAAAAAAGCTTTTTATTTGGAAGTGTGTGATGCGGTGGTGTGTGGTGACTAATCACTACTAGTCCTCACACATTAGCAAAGTTGTGGGCAGTTTCATTTTGCACTGCTGTAAACTGGTTGTTTTTCTTGCATTTTTCTTGCATTCTTTTTCTTCTGAGGTCAACTTATGGCAAAGCAGTCATGATTCATTTTTACACGACCACATCACCACATAACCCCTCTTCATCCTTTGCAATGAAACAGTCAGTTTGTTGTTACTCTGCCTTTAAAACCGATACACTCAGCCATTCCATTAAAATCACCTGCCTAATACTGTGCAGGTCCTAGGACTGCTCGATTTTGGCAAAAATCATAATCACGATTATTTTGGTCAACACTGAGATCATTTATTTAAACATCATGTATCACGCAGTCATTTTAACTGTTGATTTTCTTGAACTTTAAATATAATTCAACTGAAAAAAAGGAAAAAGATAAATAAAATATAATAAATTATAGTATAATTAAATAAATCATTTTTAAAAACTACATTGTAAATTGTAACTTCCAAATCAAACTGAAAAATGACTAAAACAATATTCCATATATTAAAATAATAAACATTAAAATAAAAAAAAAGACAAAAATAAATAGCATGTTTAAAAAAGGTACATTTTAGAACCTAGAACCTGGTTAAATTTTTCCCATTGTAGAGAAAAATTTAACCAGGCAAAGACCCATTTATGCATTCAAAAGGTTCTTTGAGTGTTTATGGTTCTTTGTAGAACCACTGCCGTTACTAAGGAACTCTTTACTAAGGAACATTTTGTAAGGTTGTACAGTGACAAACTACAGTTACTTTACTTAGATCACTGATCACCAGCTGCCCTTTTTAACGACCAAATATAACTGAATGAACAACATATAACTGGATGGAACAATGTTGAAAATGTTGTTTCCTTTCTCCATTTCTGAGGAAAGTTTTTGATGTGACAGTGATGACACGTATTGACAGTACTTTTCCACATGACAGAATATTCTTCTGATAAACTGAGAGCTGATCTTTTAGAGACGTGACTGTTTGAATAGTCATTTTGTCAGACTGACATGTGCAAGTCCCTCACGCTGCGGCAGGATGAATTCAGAATGAAGCCTCTGAAATGATCTCTGCTCTCTGGATTAACAGTCAAGGCTGAGCGCTTCCAAACAACCAGGTATAAGTCATTTTTGTGCAGTGACCTCTAAACCACTTATGTTGAAGCGTGTGCTTCTTATGGCATCGACAGGTACAACAAAGCAACAAAAGCAGGTGCCAAACACAAGCAGGAGTGTTACTGACTGAGAGAGAGACAGAGAGAGAGAGAGAGAGAGAGAGAGAGAGAGAGAGAGAGAGAGAGAGAGAGAAAGAGAAAGAGCGAAAAACAAAGAGAGAAAAAC
>JBBPCZ010009681.1:0-12348 GCA_037974445.1 Brycinus macrolepidotus
ATATAGGTTAGGCATAGCACATGTAAAATAATAAAGAAAGTATAAATTATGCAGTATATAATAATTAACAGAAAACACCAATTTTATTCTTTTTCTTCTCTCGCTGTGCTGTGAGTTTCATCATGTGCTGCATGCTAACACTTTCCTCCCTTTCTTTCCTTTTCAGGGTGAAGCTAAGGGACGGCGTTGCGTTTTTGGGGGCGAGACCCTGTAACCCGACACTGTGGATGGTCAGCCAAGATGTGCGTACAGAGGGTCATAAGGTTGTGACCCTGCACTGCCGGAGAAAAGAGTCCAGTTATGGACAGAGGTCAGTGCGTTGGCATGCTCTCACAAATTAAAAAAATAGCCTTCCAGTTTCCTTCTGAAGAGAATTGTCAGAATTGCTGCATAATTAAATAATTAGGATTTCAGCTCAGGTTTGGATGCTGTTTATCACTCGCAAGTGTGCCACTCCATTAACTAATCACGCATTAGATGCTGCTTGTTTAGTTTTGAGAAACCCGCTTAATTCCTACATAATTAAGTGTTTAAGACATAAACAGAGTCGTGGGTTCAGTGTGAAATGCTCTTTTCTGAAGAAACTCACTAAGTCAGAACTGTTAACAGTGGTGGAGAATGGAACCAGACGTCTGCCTCTAAAAGCTCCCTCACAGAAAGTTATTCCATGACATGTCTTTAGTTGCTCTGCCTGACACAGGAGATGTTGTTCTGCCAGAGTTTTGAAAACCTTTTGGTCCTAAAACTAAACCCATTCATGGTGGAGGGATACATGCAGGGCATCATGAGGCAAAATAATTGCCAAAAACAACTAATTAAGTTCAGATTTGCCGTTATTTTCATCATCAACATCCATATAAACACTCAGAGACATGTGGAGCTTCACTGGAGGTCAATAGTGAATAAAACGGCTGTATTTGTGTTGGAGACGTCTGGTTCCATTCACCCCCACTATAAAGAAATTAGAGTCTCTACAATGAACTGTTTCACTCCAAACACACTCTGGATGACTTGTTCACATCTAAAGCACTGAATTATGCATTTTTGAGGAATTGGTGAAATTCCCCTTAAAATTTAACACGAGCTTGGCCTATTCATTTTTAAAAGATTTTTCTGTTGTTATTGTTGCTTAGAAAGTTGTGTGTTTCTGCTGTTTGCAATTTGAAATGTGATGATTTCCTCTCATAAGCAAGTTTATCCACCTCCCCACCTTTGGCCAAGTTGTTTTTTTTTTCCAACAATTGATATTCAACAGAAAAACATGGCTTCGTTTTTTTTTTTTTTTTACAACGTGCCAAAGTCCAACAGAGGTCATACTGCACGACCTTTTCCGTCACTGTTGTTCTTGCCAAGTTAAAAATCCTCTCTCCTCCTTTCCATGCCCTTCTGCTGCTGCGGGTCAGTGTCTGCGTGATCTGTGGCCATGGTTTAAAGCTCGACCCCGCGCTGGTTTAACTCTGTGTCGAGTCGAGTCAGTTCAGTTTGTATGAACGGCTTTATATAACAGACGTTTGTGGAAAGCAGTCAGTTCTGCCTGATAATCACGCTGAGCACCACACTGGAACCCAAGACCTTTTTCAGCTGTAATTGGACTGGACTGATCTCCAGCATTTCCCTGCTTTTTATTATTTCCCCCACTGAACTCCATTTATAATATTAAGTCAAGTCAAGTAGGTTTATTGTCATTTCAGCCATCAACACACAGTAGATAGAGACAGTGTGATCAGACCCTTTATCAGACAGTGTGTGTGAAGAGTAGAGTGTGTGATCAGACCTTTTATCAGACAGTGTGTGTGAAGAGTAGAGTGTGTGATCAGACCCTTTATCAGACAGTGTGTGATCAGATCCTTCATCAGACAGTAAATGTGAAGAGTAGAGTGTGTGATCAGATCCTTTATCAGACAGTGTGTGAAGAGTAGAGTGTGTGATCAGACCTGTTTTCGAACAGTGCATGTAAAGAGAAGAGTGTGTGATCAGATCCTTTATGTCAGTGTGAGTGAAGAGTAGAGTGTGTGATCAGACCCTTTTTTTTAACACACTTTAAATGACCTCTGTTCTGATTGGGCCGAAACACCCCTTATGATATCTGTGGACGGAGCTGAATTGCTGCCGGTGGATATATGCAGATATGTTTGTTTTGTAACATCACAAAAGCAGGCAAATATTTTTTTGCTGTTAGATAGTAAACTTGACATATTTTCATATGTTCACTCAACAACTTTCCAGTGTTTAAAGAGAATAAAAATCAGCAGTTTATGAAATAAATGGAGAAGTGGTAAAAAACTGGGGCGTCCAAAAGTGTTTGACTGGTAGTGTGTGTGTCCTGGTGGACTGGTGGCCTGTTCAGGGTGTTCCTATGAGTGGTGGGTTAGCCCCTGAACACCCCCCCCCCACACTCTGGTTAGGATAAGTGGCTCAGAAAATGGACAGATGAGAATAACCTTGGCCGTAGCGGCTCTAGCATATTTGCTAATGTGGTTTATTTAAATTGCCTTCTATTTTTTTAAGCAGTTCTGCAATCAAGGCTCCTCCTCCTCTAATAATGGATTAGGAAGCTGGGAGATGTTTCATTAAGTGCGTTCACTTCACTGGGCAGGAGTCAAAAAGTGAACTTCCAGGGTTCTTACATTAGCATATTTCCGCTACGCTCATATTAGCGTCATCCTCCGAAAATAGCCTGTAAAAACAGGGTTTTGGCCGTTTTCCTATCTGTGTTTACTGGCTCTTATTAATCTCATAAATAAGGAACCGGTTGCCTGGACGAGGAAGGAAAAGTCCTTTTTTAAAAATTTTTTTGCAGTAATTAAGTGCCGAGCTGTGGTCTTTGTGAGTCGCCTTGCTTTTTAATCACGTATTTCCACGGGTCAGGAAAGAGCGTTAATGAAGCGGGCCGCGCTCTGACAGGTGTAATTTTACGCATTAGAGGCAGATTGTTGGAGGTCACTTAACTGGAAAGATTAAGGCCGGCGCCACAAGGCGGTTCAGCTTATGAAACACAGGAGTAAACATCTAAACTCGGGCGGGGAATGAGGAGCCCTTTTCCTTGTCGGGTTTCTGTTCGCTTCTGCTGCCTTATTTAGTTTGACCCGCATGTTTTTGGAAAAAAAAAATAATCCATGATTCTTTTTTTTTTTAAGAACCCACTTCGAATTAGCAGCAGCGATCAGCAGGTTGCCTTGCTACCTGCTGTCTTTGATTTTTTGGAACCTCATAATTGAGATCCTGTACATTTAAAGGGCCCATATCAAAGAAAACCGTTTTTTTTTTTTTTTTAAATCAGTGCCTCCTTTGTAAACATTGCTAGTTTAAAAACACATGTGAAGTATGAAAATTAAGCAAAGGAGCTTTTGTGTTTTTATGATGTCACAAATGGTGCATTTTTAAACATGGTGTCATTTAAAAGTCAAAATGACTAAATATATTTTCATTTCTGATTGTAAAAGCAGGTGGAAAAAGATATGTGTGTGTGAGAAGCCCAATCACGTGTGTGTGTGTGAGGGTGGGTTGGGAGGAAGGGGTGTGTGTGAGCGTGGGAATGGGTGGAAGGGGTGTGCGTGAGAGTGTGGGTGGGCGGAAGAGGTGTGTGTGAGCATGGGAATGGGTGGAAGGGGTGTGTGTGAGTGTGTGGGAGGGTGGAAGGGGTGTGTATGAGTGAGGGGGTGGGTGGGAGGGATGTGTGTGTGAGTGTGGGGGTGGTGTAAGCAGCACTGTTGACTGTTTTGAAGGTGGGTGATGGATGAAAACTGTAAATAAATAAATAAATTCTTGAAACAGACTTACTTTATTTACTTGTCATTGTAAATATTTATACATAGTTCAGTTTTTTAAAACATTTTTGAACCTCTCTTGTTATAATACTAGTTTGTGTGTAAGCGGAAGATATCCAAAATGTTTAATATCTATATAAAAACATAGCAGTTGATTAAATTATAAAAATAATCTTTTTATCATATTGACTAGGTCTGTGGGCAGCGGCTGCTAGAGGCCGCTCTTTCTGTTTTGTATTTGGGACTCTTATCTTGACATGTCTGAGCACACCGGTCTGGAGTTTGTTGACAATCAGTTTCAGCTGACAGGTGTGCTCAGTGAGAAAGTATTTAAGTCTGTTTGTGTTGGACCTTGGCGTGGGTTCACCCATTTAGTTCCCGATCATACTGGGTGTACGGTGACAGTTCTTGTTTTGTATTTTGGCCCTCGTGCCTTGTTTGCTTTGTTTATGTTTGAAATAAAAAACACAATAATGGAAATCTGCAATAGCGCCTCCTGCTTCCAGTTCACCCAGGGGGACAACGGCGTGACAAGGTTGTGCTGAAAAAAGGATATGAGACGCTTGTACACATTGTTTAAGGCTTTAAATATTACAAAAGAACAAGTAAAGCAGAACCAGGAAAAATACCCTCAGGGTTAAAGAGTTCATTTTACAAATGCATATACATGAATTATGACTATTTTTATTACATAAAAACACAGAAATGGGAAATAAAATAGCATACAAAAAATATGAGGGTAATGGGTCCTTTAATTCAGATTAACTGCATGTCCTTCCGTGTTACTCTGGAGCTGTTAGCATTCCGACGCTATTGCTAATGGTAACGTTCCTGAGTAAAGGACAGGTAAAGAAGCTTTTTTTCTCCTGTTTTCTTTTTAACTGCCGCTTCTCTGAGAGTGAAATTAGAGGATGTAATTGGGCCGCCGGAGGGGCGAACAAGATCAATGAATTATCGTAAAGCATGATCCGGCGCTGGATACCGTAACTAAGCAAGATGAAAGGAGAAGGCTTATGTTTGAAAGGTGTCACCGCTAAATTGGGAACATTTCCTGACAGGTGTGTGTGTGTGTGTGTGTGTATGTGTGTGTGTGTGTGTGAGAGAGAGAGAGAGACCTGTTCAAGCTGGTAATTAAAGCATCTGAGCACTTTTGTCTGAGACTCTTAAACACCGAAAAGAACTTTTGTTCTGTCTGGAGATCTGGAGAGGCTGTTTGTTATTCAGAAACTCCTCCGCACGCTGTGCGTGGTGAGGCCTGGAAAAGCCCTCAGCAAATCAGCGCGTGGGGAATATTAGCCACACTGCTAATTGCTAGCGTTTTCAGCTGATTTTTGCACATCCTCAACCTCATCTGGATAAATTTTTATCCTTAATCAATATTGGATTCAGGCAAGTGTAATCTATTACTGTTTTCAATTCAAACTGATGTGATCAGACTCTTTATCAGACAGTGTGTGTGAAGAGTAGAGTGTGTGATTGGACCCTTTATCAGACAGTGTGAGTGAAGCGTAGAGTGTGTGAAAAATCTTAATGAGGTGAAGAGATTCTTGGTGTTGACTTTCTGCTTTAATGATGGTGGAACTTTTGCAGAAGTATCTGATGATCAGATCAGATCCACCTGAGAGTTGTCTGAACACACACGTTATTGAAAGGGAGGAGACTCACACACACACACTGATGTTTCTGTTACAGATACGGTTCAGTTTAAACAGTGACAGTTCAGAATTTGGAAGATCTTCTCCATTGTACTGACCACAAATTTTCTCTGCCTCACATTTTTCAACATTTCTGAAAAATTTTGTTCTTGATTTCATTAAAAATAGATGTTCAATGCGGTCTCAGACTTTTGGCAATTAATCAATCAGTCAAACAACCAACCAGGTGACCAAGCAACCAACCAGTCAATCAATCAATCAATGAACCAACCAACCAATCAGTCAAAATTAAAAAAAAATATACAATTATGAAATAATTGTCTATTATGAAATATTAAGAATGATCTCAGCCAGTTCAGATATTCCTCTGGCAGAACGGCCAGTAAATGCTTCATTAGCATATCTAATTGTAATTTTACAAAACAGAACACACCCCTTCCTCCCACCTCCACACTCACACACACCCCTTTCTCCCCCCACACTCACACACACTCCTTCCTCCCACCCTCCTCCCCACACACACACACACACACTCCTTCCACCCACTCACACACATCCCTTCCACCCACCCCCACACTCACACACACCCCTTCACCAACGCCCACACTCACACACACCCCTTCCATCCACCATCACACTCACACACCCCTTCCACCCACCTACACGCTTACACACACACCCCTCCCCCCACCCCCGCACTCACACACCCTTTCCATCCACCCCATACTCACACACACCCTGTCCACCCAGCCCCTTACTCACCCTAACACTCACACACACCCCTATAGTGTCCACACAGAGCTCAAGATGGAGCTGATATTAGAAGAAAAGAAGCCACAGCTCTTGCCTTGAAGGTGTGTGTGTGTGTGTGTGTGTGTGTGTGTGTGTGTGTGTGTGTGTGTGTATGTGTATGCGTGTGTGTGTCTGTGTCTGTGTCTGTGTATGCGTATGTGTGTGTGCTTTAAACAGTCATTGATCCGAGAGCAGGAGATCAGGACTAAATAAAGCATGTGTGCTTTAATCCTCCTCCGCTGGGACGGAGCGCTAATCTGTCCAGCTGGCCGGGATGAGCGCAGCTGAGCTTTACTGTCTATGATCCACTTCAGTTTTTCATCTCTGCTCTTCTCTTTTCTTTTTGTCTTTCTTATCGCTTACTCTGTAGCTTCCACATCCTTTATCCCCCCCCCCCCCCCCACTCACACACACACACACACACACACACACACACACACACACACAGAGTGACA
Source organism: Brycinus macrolepidotus (assembly GCA_037974445.1). Lineage (NCBI taxonomy): Eukaryota > Metazoa > Chordata > Actinopteri > Characiformes > Alestidae > Brycinus > Brycinus macrolepidotus. The sequence goes on from JBBPCZ010009681.1 coordinate 6,670, forward strand.
AAAACCTCGAGTTCAGCTGGCTTCTCACAGTGTCTTCAGTCTGCTGTGTCCACATTATCTGTTTCCTGAGCAGGTACGGTACTGTGCAATAGTACTGAAACCCTTCATTTCTTTATATTTTGCTTTGAAACACTTTGTTGGTGCAAAAATACTATTTTATTCCTGCCAAACCGTCTTTGGTATACTGAGTAAATTAAATGAAAGAAATGGGAACAAATGTTTTACTGTGACAGGCTGCAAAGAGCCTAAAGATACAAGTTGCCTAGATAAAGGTGTTCCAACCACTCAGCATTCAACACCACCAGTATACTGATCACCGCCTGATCATCTGGAATCATCTGCACCTCTTTCTTCACTGGTTCAGGGACTGGACTGAAAATGAGAGTTTTTTAAAGTACTTCAGGAAGCCTAGAGAACTGTTCCTTTAAAATATTTTTAAAATATTAAAGTTTTAATTACTATATTTGGTAATTAAGCTGCAAAAAAAGCCTGTTTTGAATCTGTCATGGCTGTAATGTCATAACCATGAGCACATTTACATGGGTGGTTTAGCCATGCCTATTCAACCTATAGCACTTTAGCTCCACCCCTTCAGCCAATAGCAGTTTAGTCACTCCCATTCACCCTCCAGTTAAGTCCCGCCCATTCCACATCTGAAAAGAGTGGATCCCTTGTTCCAGAGGATATCAGATTACAAGTGCTGATTTTTCATTTATTTGTTTGTTTGTTAGTTTGTTTATAACATTAGAGGCCCATTTCATAGAAACACCTCTTTTTTTAAATAAACACTTGCTTTAAGTGTTTATTTTGTCAATTTTAAATTAGAGTGCATATCTGGTAATTACACTGCAAAAAAAAAAAAAATCCGTTGGGAATCCGTTTTGAATCTGTCATCGTTGTGATGTCATAACCATGTAGTTGTATATAGGCAGTTTAACTACAACCATTCAGCCTCCAGCAGTTTAGCCCCACCCATTCAGCCTCCAGCAGTTTAGCCCCACCCATTCAGCCTCCAGCAGTTTAGCCCCACCCATTCAGCCTCTAACAGTTAAGCCATGCCCATTCCATGTCTGAAAGGACATCCCAGGAGATTTCAGATTGAATTTAAGTGGCACAATACAGGACAGCCAATCAGAGTAGAGCTCATTTGCATATACCAGTCTTATAGGCACAGAAACAGAAACAGCCTTTTTCATTCTAAGGGATAAAAAGAGGTTGGAAAATTTTCAATTAGAGATGAAGTACGCCTCTTTCAGGTACACTGTCATAAAAACTGCCATAAAATCTCATAACAGTAAAATATGAGAAAAACTGAGGATTTGAGCTGTTTAACTGAAAAGTCAATCAAACATTAGTCCAAATATTTCAAGAGGAGACAAAGCGTCTCCAGAATTTTGATGTGCTGCTGTTTTATCACTCTTCTCTGTATTTTTCTCTTTTTAAATCTTCTCTTTCCCTTCTTTTAGAGCTCCAGTTTCACTCATTTTCTCCAAACAGTCTCTGATAATCCACTAGCCTCTTTTTTCCTGATCCCCCATGATTTCTCTTCCATTTTTCCCTTGGTAGATGGAGAGATGAAGTGTGTGTGTGTGTGTGAGTGTGTGTGTGTGTGTGTGTGTGTGTGTGGTTAAATAGCAGGGCAGGTCGATCTACTCTTGCTCTCTCATTTTTTTTTGCTTTATTGCACTCTCTCTCTCTCTCTCTCTTCCTCTCTCACCCAGTTGCTCTCTCTTTCCTCGGCAGGGGAAATTTGATTAGGCACCGCTATTACCTGTGGCAAAAACCTTTCACCTGCACTGAGCGGCAGAATATTGGGCAGAGAGGGAAAGGGGAGAGAGAAAGAGAGAGAGAGAGAGAGTGAGTGAGGGGGGGGTGGATAGTGAGAGAGAGAAAGAGAGAGAAAAGGGGAGAGGGAGAGAGAGACAGTATGCAAGTGTGCGTCTTAAAAAAATCTGTAAAAGTGGGAACATTTTGCTGGTTCTCACAATGAAACGTGTTGTTTTCACCACAAATTCAAATTCACTGGGAAAAACTAAAAGAGATTAAAGGTCAGGTTTAGGTGCAGTATTACTGAGGTTAAAGGTCAGGGTCAGGTTTAGGAGTAGTATATACTGAGGTTAAAGGTCAGGTTTAGGTGTAGAATTACTGAGGATAAAGGTCAGGGGTAGGTTTAGGTGTAGTATTACTGAGGTTAAAGGTCAGGCTTAGGTGCAGTATTACTGAGGTTAAAGGTCAGGATCAGGTTTAGGTGTAGTATTACTGAGTTTAAAGGTCAGGGTCAGGTTTAGGTATAGTATTACTGAGGATAAAGGTCAGGGTTAGGTTTAGGTGTAGTATTACTGAGGTTAAAGGTCAGGTTTAGGTGTAGTATTATTGAGGATAAAGGTCAGGGTCAGGTTTAAGTGTAGGATTACTGAGGTTGAAGGTCAGGGTCAAGTCATTGGAATGTCCTCACAAATATAGTAATGCCAGCCTAATTAAAGTGCATGGAGCCCAGGTTAAACACAGTCAACACAGTCAACAATGCACCTTTACAGGACAGAGATAAAAACCTTCCTTACTTTCAGTGGAAGTCAATGCAGAAATATTTTATTTTTATTCATTTTGGGCTGTTTTTATTGGTCCGTTCATCCTGAAACTCCACCTCTTTTCAAATGATGTATGAGCACCCGGCTGCCCTCTGTGCTGAGTGAATGCTTCAGGAAGAACGCAACGGAACGGAAATAAGATCTAAAACCTCCTGCCATGGACCTTCATTCCACTTAAAGAACTGAAGTTTTTGTGCTTCTCCTATAAAGCTCTCATTTTCAGAGGCTTGAGATCTTCGCAGCTGTCTGGGTTCGGACCAGAATGTAAATGGAGAGCGGTGAGGCGTAAACCTGCTGCAACACAGAGAAGATTCCTTTGTTTTTTTTTGTTGTAAAGCTTCAAACCTTTGAACCCTCATTCATACACGGAGTTTACTTCATTCTCTTTCGCCTCGAGGCTCAGCGTTCCAAAGCCCTGGAGAATCTTCATTCAAAATGTATCTCATGGATCTGCTCTCCCAACCCTCCTCATCTTCCCTCATTAACCCATTGAACCTGAGCGGTACAGATCTGTGCCTGAAGTGCAACAAATGGTAAATTGTCATCATACAGCAAAACTCCTTATATGGAAGTTCCCCCGGGTTGTGTTGATGCTCGAGGTGTCAGACGTCATGCTGAGCCCATAAAGAACAAAAATGCTCAAACTTCTTTTAGTTTTGGTTTTAGAAACAAACAGAAAAAGCACTTTGAACCCGGGAGAATTTTCTGGATAGTCTCCACCCACAAGTGGGTGGGGAAAAGCCGCAGAGTGTGGGGGTCTGGAGAGTGGTTGAGCGTGGGCACACTGAGTGAAAGAGCAGCAAACGGCGAGTGTGTAGGGGAACAAACACCGGTTTTAGACTGTTTTACACTGTTTTTATTTGTTGAAATCAGATTTTACTGATACACTCTGAGTTCTAAGGGTAAACACAAACAGCCCTGTGGAGCTTCATCATCATGTGCTTTAACCCTTAAAGTCCCATCATCGTCATTTTGCTATAATAGTAATAATAGCAAGAATTGCTGTAAACTTTCCATCAAATTCAGATCATAAAATTTCCCCCTTTTGCTTACAAATGGGACCCCTATTGAGTCTTGGTTCCTCTCAGTGGCTCCTCTCAGGTTCTTAACACTAACAATGGTCATTATGTGGGCTTTTCTGAACTTGTCAAAGCAGAGGTGAGTTTTATTGAACTTTAAAAAAATGGGTTGAAGTGAATCCAACTGAAATTGTGTTGCATTGATAAACGAAGTGCTTTGGTGTTTAGAAAAACTCACCAAGTCTGAACTGTCTACAATGGTGGTGAATGGAACCAGACGTCCACCTTTAAAATCTCCCTTTTAATCAAATGTCTTCTACAAATAACTTAATAAATGTGTCATATTTATCTAGAAAATGTGTAAAAGTGGACCAGACTAAAGAGCAGAACGCTGTGTCACCTTACACACTTATACTTTCAGCCCAGGTTTGGACCTTGTTTATCACTCATGAGTGAGCACAACCGCCTGATTAACCACACACACAATTTCTAAAAAACACAGAACCATTAATGTTTAAGATGTAAACAGAGAGGTTCAGAGTATGTTTGATGCGAAACCGAGTCAGAACTGTTCACAGTGGTGGTGAATGGAGCCATCTCCCTCTAAAAGCTCCCTCACAGAAAGTTATCCCATGAGATCCACCACCTGACACCTGAGACATTGTTTTACCAGAGTTCTGAGAAGCTTTTGGTTCTGCTTTGTTAAGCCACATAGTGACCCTCATGTGAATCATCCAAGCAAGAACAAAGCACATCTAACTTAAGTCCTGAACAGGTACAGATGATTCCAGATAATCAGGCGGTGATCAGTATACTGGTGGTGCTGAATGCTGAGTGGTTGGAACGGCTTTATCTAGGCTCCTTGCATATTTAGGCACTTTGCAGCCTGTCACAGTAAAACATTTGTTCCCATATCTTTCGTTTAGTCTACTCAGTATGCCAAAGATAAGACAGTTTGACAGGCAGAAAATGGTATTTTTGCACCAACAAAGTGATTCAAAGTAGAATATAAAGAAATGAGGAGACTTGAGCACAGTACTGTGCTTTCATTCAGTGCTAACTGAACCCTAGAGATGAGATTTTTGCCATTTAAGACAAAGAAATAAGCCAAACTGAGGTCAGGTAGCTTGATAGCTGGGTGGCTACCTTGCTAATGTTAGCTTTTAGCTTGTTGTCCTCCTCACCAGTCACTTCTGTTAATTGAATCCACTCTGTCCACTGTAATGATGAAGTCAGTTTCTATGGTTACAAGGCTCCAATAAGATACAGTATTTTATTGTAGCATTTATGGTCTCCTCCCAACTTCAAGATTCCGAAGGACGCCTAAAATAGACACATGAGCATCAGAACTGGAGTGACAGAAGAAGTTGACCTGGTCTGATGGATCATGTTTTCTTCTGCATCTCTTTATCTAGACACCTTGTACTGCAGTCAATTCCATTCATTTCATCTACTCAATATGCCAAAGATAAGACAGATAAGACAGAGAGGTGTAAAATAGTATTTTTACACCAACAAGGTGATTCAAAGCGAAATTTAAGATGTGGGTGGGGGTTCAAGACTTCTGCACAGTAGTGTATATCCACTCTACAGATGAAGTGGATCTTTGAGGCCCGGCAGCAGGTCTGCAATAACACTCGAACAGATCCGTCTTCATAACCCTGGCCGAAATAACGGCTGGGCTTTACTGAGCGTTAAACTGTGTAATAAAAGCCCTGCGTCCTGTTAGCGGACGCTCTGAAAGCCTGCGGTGACGGGGAGGGTTTTTTACTCACAACGTGTTTCTCATCGCAGCTCTGCAGCAGCCCTGCAGTCAAAAAGACACTCGGGGTGATTAGAAACCCCCGAGAACTTTCACCATAACCTTTAGAGTGGAGTTCAGACACACATACACTACTAAACACACGCACACACACACACACACACACACACACACACACGCACACACACATACTTTCATACACTGTAATGCAGCGTTTCTCAAACTTATTTGTCCTGGGGACCAGTCATGTCAGGCTTTGGGGCTGTAAGGCCCTGCATAAATGAACATCAACGAAGAGGGGGAGGGAGGG
>JBBPCZ010009689.1:0-15178 GCA_037974445.1 Brycinus macrolepidotus
CTGAACCTGACCAGTTTCAGAGGAATGTTTTTGTTTGTTAAGACACACAGTGACCTACGTATGAATCATTCAAGCACGACAAAGTACTAACATTAAGTCCTGAACCAGTGAAGAAACAGGTGCAGATGATTCTAGATGTTCAGGCCGTGATCAGTATACTGGTGATGCTGAATGCTGAGTGTATTTTTACACCAACAAGGTGATTCAAAGCAAAATATAAAGAAATGGGAGGTGGCTCCAGAGTGTTGCACGGTATTGTATGATGCCGAATGCTGTTCCTCTTCTGCAGAATGATTTATGATAATTTGGCTACACAAACCATTGGCTTCCGTCAGTGCAGGACAGCAGTACAGGTGAGGCATCATACAAAGAAACTAACAAAATTTACTCATCCATGCTTCCAGAAGTGCTGACAATCATGGAAAAAAACGAGTGGAGCTGAGATTAAATTCGGGAATGTTTTCAGGGACGCAGGTTAGCAGGAACACTTGGGAGTGTCTCGTCTTTTCATGGTGTAACCTGTGAAGGAGGAACAGTGAAAAAAAAACAGGCGTTACATGGTGATCGATGTGTTGATGTGTATTTACATGTTGTTAAAATAAATATGCACTTTAACACATAATAAACATGTTATATGCAGCAGCACGTCTGATCTTCAATACACTTCTCACACCACTCCCCTACTGCAGACCTTCACTGGGTTCCTGTGGTTCTCCATTTGATTTAAAACTCTAAACCCAAAACTGATCTAGCACCTTCTGACCAAACAGCTCTGATCAGATCACGGGTCACAGCTCCGCCCTCTTAGAGCATCAATCACAGCCTGACTCCACTCACCTCTTCTCAAAGGACCAAGACCTGCATTAAAACTTTTCTCAGCTTCAGCACCAAAGTGGTGGAACAAACTTCTCCTGACTGTCAGAACTGCTGAGACTCTCACTGTCTTCAAATGGAGACTGAAAACCCTCCTCTTCACTGAGCTCTGAGGAGAACATCCACATCTTCATCTCATAAACTAACAACATAAACTTCACAAAGAACTTCAAAACACTGTCCTCTGTGTGATCTGAGAAGGTCCTAATGGTTCCTCTATATGGGATCTGAGAAGGTTCTGGTAGTTCCTCTCTGTGTGATCTGAGAGGGTTCTGGTGGCTCCTTTCATTGTGATCTGAGAGGGTTCTGGTGGCTCCTTTCATTGGGATCTGAGAGGGTTCTGGTGGTTCCTCTCTGTGAGATCTGAGAGGGTTCTGGTAGTTCCTCTCTGTGAGATCTGAGAAGGTCCTGGTGGTTCTCTTCTGTGTGATCTGAGAGTGTACTGGTGGTTCTTCACAGTTATTTCACAGGTCTATAATCATCTTACGTCTCTTAATACACGCTCAGTTAGCAAAACGAAATCTGCCTGGGAACAAGAAACGGATGCTGAGATTAAAGGGGACTGGTGGGATAAAGCAGTGGGGATTATATATCAAAACATGTGCTTGACCTTCAGTCCAGTCGTCCCAACTGCGACAGTAAATCCACATGTGGAAAATACGTGTGACGACATGGATTTCCTGGTTCCTCTCATGTTCCTTTAATGTTCAACACATCTTATGTTTCTCACAAGACACTCTTTCTCTCGTGTACCTGGACAACGACCTTGGGAACCCAAGTAATTATGTTCTTGGAGTTCCTGAACATCAGTGGCAGCCCAGTCTGCATATTAAAGAAGAATTCCACCAATTTTTCAGCATAATTTACTGTTTAAGATGTTAACAGAGAAGTTAAAAGTGGGTTCCGTCAATCTGGAGAAACTCACCAAATCAGATCTGTTCATAGTGGAAATGAATGGAACCAGACGTCTGCCTCTAAAAGCTCTTCACAGAAAGTATTTCAATCAAAGGGTTATGGTTGTGCCTCCTGACACCTAAGACATTGTTCTACCAGAGTTTTGAGAAGCTTTTGTTCCTAACACTAAACCCATTCATGGTGGAGGGATACATGCAGAGCGTTGTGAGGCAAAATAGTCCCCAAAGAAAAGTGATTTAGTTCAGATTCACTATTTTACCGTCATCAACATCCATATAAACACTCAGACACGTGGAGCTTCACTGGGGGGCGATAGAGAATAAAACGCCTGGATTTGTGCTGGAGACGTCTGGTACCATTCACCTCCACTGGAAAGAGTCTCTACAAGAGCAGAACTGCGACAACACCTGCTTGATGACTGGACTCAGACTATGCTGAGGTCAGGGTTGCCGTCCCTCCGGCTGAGTGGCAGAAAGAGTGGACGATTTGTGGAAAGGTGTCTCCTTAAAGATGAACCAGCAGTTTCCCGCCCATAAGATGAGGTTGAGGAATCCAGCAATCTGTAAACAGAGTGAAAGAAAAGGTTCTGAGCAACAACAGTTAAAAAGGTCTATATTAATGGTATTAATCAGGTCATGTACATTATTAAAACCATTAATAAGCAGTTATAACACATAAATAGAATAAATGTGAGCTGTTGTATGTGATGAGTGTGAAAGTGTAAAACTGACTGATGGACAAAATCTGAGGTTTAACAGTTCAGACAAATGTGGAGTCACTATTTGGCAAGCAGCTAACTGATGCACTTTTTATTTATCTGTTATAATTAGAGCTGGGATGATAGGGAATTTAGAAAAGTATATCAATCAACACAAAAAATATTGATAATCATAAATAAATGTTGATTTAAACAGTATTTAAAACCACCATTATAGCCAGAAGGGGGAAACACATACATTATATATACACATAAATATAAATACTGTCTTCTTACATCACCCATCAGAGCTCAGTGTCCCTAATGGTTTGTTCCGTCCATTTTATGTTCCGAGGTGAAGTAGATTGTTTAGCTCCTCCAAATACAGCGCTGCAGCAGAGCTTCAGCCTAAGTCACTGATTAACTGTTTTAGCGAACGTTTTTAAGTATTGTCTTTTTGAACTGGAAAAAGAATAACTTTGTCACCTTTACCACTTCACAGATTTTCCTTGCTTGTCCTCATTTGCGCGAGTGTTCAATAAAAGCCTATCTACGCTTTAGTGCATGAAAAACTGCATCCATAAAAGCTGACATCACAACAACTAAACATTAAATTAAGAATAAAAGCACTGTTTGTGTTGCAGTTTTCCCAGTTCGGCCCGTCACAGTCGCTCACAGGGCTGATTAATTCCACTTATTAATGTCATGGCAGTATTGATAATTGTCAGTAACTTGATATGTGATCCCAGATCTAATCATAAGCGCTTATTAATGATTTTAAGGTATTTATGGCCTATTCAAAATGCATTAACCAAGCGTAAGGTATTTAGAAGCCCTTTATAAAGATGTTCTCACGGTGAAATGGAACAGAGGCACCTACAGGTTTATAAAAGTTAAATCAACCTGGCAGTGACGGTCAGCAGGTGAAATAAAACACAAGTTCAGGACGCTTAAGCTGCCTTACCACGGAGGAATTGAGGGGGCCGAAGGCAGGAAGCGCACCACTCGTGCATTTATTTTGCTGGTCCCTACAGGTCTTGGTTATGGAGAAAAGCGCTGATGGACTTGTTGCCCATTTGACATTAGTCAGGCCCTTTCCCCAGGCGGAGGAGGACACCAGCCACAGCACCGTGAAGAGTCCCGTCACCACCAGATCCTGCAGAAACAGGCAGGGCTTAGTTTAGTGGTCATGTAAATACTGTGGTAAAAAAATGTCACGACACAGAAAGAGCCCGAGACCCCCAAAATCACCACTAAATTATTTAATTACTAATTCTTTCAGTCCTCATTTTGTGTTGATCATGAAAAGTATCACTCAGTTCTTCAACATCACACAATTCCTTCTGATTTACAGATCACTGGACACAATTTCATTCTTCAGCAGGACAATGATCCCAAGCGTTCTTCAGTATTGTGCCAAAATTCTATCCAGTCCAAAGAAAAGCAGACAGTTTAGGGAGTGATGTCTTGTCCTCCCCAGTCTCCAGATCTTTCTCCCATTGAGCTGCAGGGACGAGCTGCAGACCCACAAGTTCCTAATCAGCTCCAGCAAATCAGGCAGAACTGTTTGCCGCTTGAAAAGGTGCTGGGAGGGTTTGGGCACAAGTTATTTCCGAAAGTTGCTGTAAAGGATGTGGTAAATCTGTGCTGCTGTGATAAAGGTGGGGGGGGGGGGTATTTTGATGAAACTCGTACAGAAACTTTCACATCCATTAAAGTGCACTTACAGTGGATATTGTTACACTTCAAAACCAGTCGGTTACATTTGATTTAAGTACTACTAATGCAGCATGATATAAATGAAAAAGTGATGACTGTTGTCATAGGTTGTGCTCTTCAAACCATCTGGACTTTTCCGGATCTGTGAGGTGTGGTAGGTCCAGACCTTTGATCAGAGAGCAGTTGTGTGTGTGTGTGTGTGTGTGTGTGTGTGTGTGTGTGAATCCAACACATATCTGCTAGTTCTGGGACTAAAACACACCCTCCTGTTTCTTCATTTGCACAGAAGTGTGAGAAGCATCAGCTCTGACCTCAGAATCAGCACAACATCGTACAGCTCACTGAGCTCAGGCCTGATTTAAATAACACACAATCTAAATAACGATTCCACATTTCCGGCGTTGTACAGGTTTGTGTGTTGCTCTGAGTTATGACGCAGCGCTCCGATTGGCTGATGAGCTGCTGTGTGTGAGTGACAGCATCACTCTGAGCACAGCAAGAACACAGAAACACCAGAAACTGTGTGTTTGGGAAAATCAGTGCAGAAACAGTTATGGATTTTCAGCATTTTATTATTTCTTAATTATTGTTTGTTGTTTTGTTGTTTTATTATTGTATTGTTTTACTATATTAATTTTTCCCACTGTTATCCAATTTTCTCATTTTTCTGTTCATCAGTGATTTATTTCTTTTAGTCTTTTACATAATTTATTCTCCTGCTGATGTCCCCAGTAATGCCCTGTAAAAATAAGGTTCTCCTTCAAAGAACCGGAATATTAATGAAGAATGATGGAGATGATAACAGTGGTGATAATGATAGTGGAGATGATGATGATGATGGAGGTGATAATGATGATGATGGTGGTGATAATGATGATGATGGTGGTGATTATGGTGATGGAGATGACGGTGATGGTGGTGATGATGATGGTGGTGGTGGTGATGATGATGTTGATGGTGGTGATGATGATGGTGGTGATGGAGGTGATGGTGGTGATGATGATGGTGGTGATGGTGGTGATGATGGTGGTGGTGATGATGATGTTGATGGTGGAGATGGTGATGATGGTGATGGAGATGGTGATGATGGTGATGGTGGTGGTGATGGTAATGATGGTAATGATGATGGTGGTGATGATGGTGGTGGTGTTGGTGGTGGTGATGATGGTGGTGATGATGGTGGTGGTGATGGTGGTGATGGTGGTGGTGTGATGGTGGTGGCGATGGTAGTAGTGGTGGTTGTGGTGGTTGTGATGATGGTGATGGTGGTGATGATGATGGTGGTGGTGGTGGTGGTGATGGTGACAGTGATTATAGTGATGATGGTGGTGGTGATGGTGGTAGTGTGATGATGGTGGTGATGGTGGTGGTGGTGGTGGTGTGATGATGGTGGTAGTGGTGGGGGTGATGATGGTGACAGTGATTATAGTGATGGTGTGGTGGTGGTGGTGATGGTGGTGGTGATGGTGGTAGTGGTGGTGGTGATGATGGTGATAGTGATTATAGTGATGGTGTGGTGGTGGTGATGGTGGTAGTGGTGGTTGTGGTGGTGGTGATGATGGTAGTGGTGGTGGTGATGATGGTGACAGTGATTATAGTGGTGATGGTGTAGTGGTGGTGGTGATGGTGATGACAGTGATGGTGGTGATGGTGATGATGGTGACAGTGGTGGTTGTGGTGATGGTGATGATGATGGTGATGATGGTGGTGATGATGATGATGGTGATGATGGTATTGATGGTGGTGGTGGTGGTGGTGGTGGAGATGGAGATGATGGTGATGATGATCACGATGGCGGTGATGGTGGTGATAGTGATGATAGTGATGGTGATGGTGGTGGTGATGATGGTTATGATGGTAATGATGGTGATGGTGGTGGTGGTGATGGCGATGATGGTGATTATGATAGTGGTGGTGATGATGTTGATGGTGGTGGTGATGATGGTGATTATGATGGTGATGGTGGTGATGATGATGATGGTAGTGGCAGTAATGATGATGGTGCTGAAGGTGATATTTGACTGAAGGACTCACAGTGACGGGTCCACGGTTGGACTCGCGATACAGGTGCTGGTAGCCCAGGTACAAAACCAGAGTGGCAGTGCAGTAGAGGAAGGCCAGGACTCCAACAGCAACGAAGAACTCCGCCGAGGACGAGTAGTTTCCCGTCAGCTGGTAGTTCTCTGTCTCTCCTGAGGCGTTAACTTTGCAGGTCGGGACGCTGTATGACTTGTTGCTCAGTCTGAGAGAGAAACGAGACATCAATCATTCAGTCTCCTATCGAGCCTGAGAGACGCCTGCTCAGATCAGTGTTCAAATAATCATTATTATTACTAACTAAATATGATGGCAATTATTTAAAAAGGTCACTCAGATAATAAAAGAGAGTTTTATTTTGACTTTTATTCTATATTTATTGAGTTTTATTTTAACTTAGCATCAGCAAATTCCTCCAGGATTGTCACCAAATTTTTTTAAGACGTTGGTTAAAAAGCTGCTGCTCACCCCTAATGCCCTCAAAAAATAAACAGGGCTGGCAGATTGAGCATGATCCTGCATTTTGTTTTTTGCAAAACACTAAGAAAACATGTTTTACCACTCAAGTCAAGTAGAAAAATAAATAAACAGATATGCAATAAGGCAAAAAACAAATTGAGAACAATAATTTACAGTAAAAACAAGAAGTCATTATTGGTAGTATTGCTTTTTAATTTGATAATATTAGGAAGAACTATAAAGGCATTAAAGCAAAAGACATCTTTTTATTCCTCTAGAATATTGAACATAATATTTATTACGATAGTTGAAATGCGAATATTGAATGGTTGCACCCCTATTAAATACATCATCCTTGGTGTTGGAGGCGTTTACCTGAAGGGGTACTGGAAGGAGACGTTGATCATGTGGATCGTGCTGGTTCCGTGACACAGCACGATGAAGCTGGTGGTGCCGGAGTAACCGCCGGTGGAGGCAAAAGCCAGGATAGCAAAGACCTGCAGACATATGAAAGCAGGAGAAAGGAGGAAGTGAGGCTTTATGTATGAGCTCTTCGGGGAAGTTCGTAAAGAAACTCACTCCAGAGCTTCACCGAAACGCCACTTCCCCCACCCGCTTCCCTACCCAACACCAGCCTCCCCCACACAGGAAGTGCTGGGTGTTAACGAGTCAGTGCCTCCTTTAACAGCTGAAAGCAGAAGCTAGAATTCACTCACTTTACAGCTCCGCCTCCTTTAACTCCAGAGCGAGGCTGAGGTGGGAAAACTCTGGAGTCAGATTGGACGGATGGGGGATGGAGGTGGAGTCAGTTAATAAATATCTGTATTTGGATTAAAGCAGTAAACATGAGGGATACTCGAGTACTCAGTTACTCATTGGAGGTACTTCAGTATTTTAATACTGAAATCACTGTTCAGGTATTTCTTCCATCGCGGGGACCCGGAGAACACAGTTCTGACTGACATATGAAATGTTTATACATATACATAAACATACACACATATGACTTTAAATATTTGGGGTCAGCAGTTCAGAGTAATGGGGAGACCAGAAGAGCGAGACAATAGAACAATATAACATATATATTATATACTTTGAAAATACACTATACTTTATATGCAAAATGCTGTGGTCAGTAAGAGAAGTGGATATAAATACTAAGGATGAATGAATTTCTTGCAGAAGCAGTTTACTAATAAACACAAAGAGTAGTTTTGAGATGTTATCTATACCAAGTCCATTATTTTATATATAGCGATTTTGGACGCGATAAGACTATTGCACATAATAATAAGCATAGCAAAGACATTACACTGCCAGGGAGGGTTTACAGGATGGTGGTGAGATCAGCTGAGTTATTCGGGTTGAAGTCGCCCGCACTGATGAAAGGAGGCGGAGTTAAAGACGTGGGGATTTGTGTTGGGAGTGAAAAAGATGGACAGAATCAGGGATGAGTATTTTAGAGAGACAGTTCAGGTTGGATGGTTCAGAGAGAGGAGAGACTGTGCTGGACGTGCTCAGAGGTGAGATGATGAGAATATCAGGAGGATGCTGAGGATGGAGCTGCCAGGCAGGAGGAGAAGAGGAAGACCTGAGAGGAGGTTTAAGGACGTGGTGAAGGAGGACCTGCAGGTGGTTGGTATGAAACAGGAAGATGCAGAAGACAGGAAGAAACGGAAACAGACGATCCACTGTGACCAACAGCCAAAAGAAGAAGAGTCTTAAAAGGCCCATATTACAGAAACCTGAGTTGTTTTTTCATTAATAAATGTTAATCCTTTAACTTTCAAAACTCTCTCGCTCCACACAGTCACACATCTGGGAACTGAGCCAGTTTGAAGTCTCTGTTCTTGTGATGTCACAAAATGCTTTTTGTGATACTTGTTGTTTAGTTTATAAGGTTTTTAGTGTTGGAGAGTGTTTCATCTTTTCGGACTACTTTTTGAGTATCCAGTCGAAACAGAGATCATTTGCATGTATAAATCAGCCGTAAAGGAACGGTTTCAAAAGTAGCCTGTTTTGAGGGATAAAAAAGGTTGGAAAATGGCTTTGTGGCTATTTTTTGATGCATAAAACCCCACAAACAAGAATATAAAACGAATACAGAAAAAATTGAAGACAAGAAAAATGTAGGATACGGGCCGTTTAATCCAAGCTTGGATAGCAATGCAGCCGAAGGGAATTCTATGTCATTTGAAGAATATTTCTCCCAAATTAGTCAAGAAGGGCCACGCATATCTTTAGCTAATCATCGTGATATTGGTTCTGCAATACTGATATCACAGAAGGCTGCAATATGCAAATGAGCCTCTAACCAATCACAGAGTTTCTGACAGGGTGACCAATCACAGCTCCAGGTGAGTTTCTGGATGTTCTGATGAATCGAGGTCTTCATGTAATCCAACAAAAGTATAATTTTTAACCACTGGTGAATCTGTGCCTGAATGGGCGGAGCTAAACTGCTATAGTCAGAATAAGGAGATTTATTTAAATGTGTTTCTTTTTGTAACATCACAAAACTATGATTTGAAAACAGGCTTTTTTTGTAGCTTATTTTCCATATATGGACTGTATGGATGGGGGAGTAAATGTACCATTTTAAACAAAATGTACAGACTTTAAGTCTTTTTATTTCCAGAAGAGCAATGATTTGGGCCCTTTAATGTATTGAAAGACAATACTGATATGTTGCCCTTATCGTGCAGCTCTGGTTGAGAGGAGGAAAGGTTCAGAAAGAAAAAAAAATAAACTGACCAGTTCAGAAATACTTTCAGTTAAAGTAAAAATGAACTGAACTGTTCAGAGACCAGTATGTTCAATAAAGCACCACACACACTTCTCTACATGACTTTTAAGGCTCTTAAGACCTAAAGAGGTCAAGCCTAAAGAAAAAAAGGAGTAAAACAAAAAGAACACAAAGAACACACCATTTCTCAGAAACCAACACAGGCCAGGGTCGGCCTTTTTCACAGTTAAGAGGAATTCCACCAACTTTTTACATTTTCAACCTAATTAAGCGTTTTCTACATAATTGAGCAATGAAGTAATTAAGTAATCATAGTGGTTTAGAGTGGGTTTGGTGTGAAAATCTCTGAGAAACTCATTGTAGAGACTGATTTCTTCACAGTGGAGGTGAATAAAAAGGATAAAAAGCGTCTGCTAAATGCCGTAAATGAATAGAACCAGACGTCTGACTCACAGAAAGTTATTCCATCAAATGGTTCTGGTTGCGCCGCCTGACGCCTGAGACGTTGTTCTACCAGAGTTCTGAGAAGCTTTTGGTCCTAAAACTAAACCCTTTCATGGTGGAGGGAAACATGCAGGGCGTTGTGAGGCAAAGTAGTCCCCAAAGAAAAGTGATTTAGTTCAGATTCACTATTTTACCATCATCAACATCCATATAAACACTCAGAGACACATGGAGCTTCACTGGGGGGCGATAGTGAATAAAACGCCTGGATTTGTGTTGGAGACGTCTGGTTCCATTCACCTCCACTGGAAAGAAATCAAAGTCTACAATGAACCGCTTCACACTGAAGGACTCATGAGCTGAATTATGCAGATATTAAGGTGAACCAGTGGAATTCTCCATTAAATGCATGTGCACGCGGTCTGGAGATGAAAGGAGGTGCAGCAGGCCTGAGGTTAATCTGAAACACACTCACCCACTCCAGCACCCGGATGAAGCCCAGGGGCTCCTTCAGAGGGCTGAGGTCCAGACTGAAGGAGGTCATTGTTTTCTGGAGAAAAATAAATAAACAAACGAGTAAGTGAGCAAAGATAGATAGATAGATAGATAGATAGATAGACAGACAGACAGATAGATCAAAATGTCCAACAAAATCTCTGTGCACATTTCTTGTGTAGTTTGATGGACCTCCACCACTTTCTTCCATGCTTTCTTTTGCACACACCTAAAGCTGAGTTCCTTACTCGAACTTGATCCTACCGAGTTTGAGAAGAGGTTGAGAAGATCTGGTTGAGAAGAAGAGGTTGAGAAGATCTTGTTGAGAAGATCTGGATGAGAAGATCTGGTTCTTGAGAAGATCTGGTGGAGGAAAGGAGGCCGAGAAGAAGTTCTGCTCGTCCGTGTCTTTGACACTCAAATTGTCCGGAAACTTGTCAAACTTTTTTTCTTCTTCTTCTTTCAGCATGACGATGTCCTCGTCAGTCGTGACGTCACGGCCCGAGCCGGGCCCATTAGAGAGTAAAACCCCGGACAGACACCAGGGGGCGCCGCGTGAGGGGTTGGACTTGAAGATAAGATAAGAGATAAGATAAGATAAACCTTTATTAGTCCCACAAGTGGGAAATTTGCATTGCCACGGCAGAAAGTGGACAGTACAAAGGTAAGAGCAGCAAAAATTAAAAAACAATAGAATAGAATAAAAACTGTACCAACAATAAAGTATAAAATGTACACTATACAATCTAGAAACATAAAATATGGATGTATGTAACTGGAAAATATATATGTATATGTAAACTTAAATAGGTATATGTATTTATGTACACATATACAATGGGTATATGTATGATTATATGTACAGAACAGGGCCTGATCAAAACTTTAACATCTTTTATGTGTTACCATGAGAACAAAAACAATTTTATTATTGTTTTATTATCATTAGCAACTTAAATTCTACATTCATATGGAAAAAAGTGTAAAACACGTACCTGCATTATATACACTATATGGACAAAGGTACTGGGACGCCTGACCACTACACCAACAGGGACATTGCATTCAAATCCATAGACTTTAATATGGAGTTGGTCCCTAACCTTGAAAAACAGGTGTGTCCCAATACTTTTATCCATATAGTGTATGTGTGTGTGTATATATGTATACAAATATATAGAATTTGATATATATATGTATTTGACTGACAGCCTAAAGATTGTAAAATTTTAAAACCTTATGATGAGATATTTGCACTAATATGATCAACATATGATTTGTTTTGTCTGTTTAATGGCTTGCTTTAGTTCCACAATAATACACATCATAAATGAAATTAATCTAAAGAAGTGCTGTGACTGGAGCTGAACTGAGTTTAAAAACATCTCAGTGGTGCTGAAATATCTGATGCTGTTCAGTAATCAGTGAGCGAGTGTGTTTGTTTGCATAAACATGGTTAATTATTTACAAATTTTTACATTTAAAGTTGCTTTATTAGCAGGACTGTATCAGGAACAGTGTTGCTAAAGCAGTATGTAGTGTTTAAAGTATGTGTGAAATTGATAAGGATTATAGGTTTAATAATAATAATAATCGTCATCATCATCGTCATCATCATCGTCATAATCATTCACAGTAATTTAAAGATAATTTAAAGATAAAAAACAAATTAGCTCTAATAAAGCACATTCATGACTAATAAAAATAATAATATAGCAATAGTAACAGTAGTAAGTAGATGATTAGAGAGTGTTTAAATTCTGATATATGTTGGTAGGTATACACACATATTAACAGCTATTTTTAATTAAACAAATGTTAAACAAATGTATTAATTACAATTTTGCTCGTATTGTTTTTTGACTCACTCAGGAGCGCCCTCTAGTGTCTGAAAATAACAGGAGAAGCAATGAAGCAGCAGTTCTCCTCACTGCAAGACCTGTGGTGGAAAATAAACTCACATTTTATAAAGACCCAAAGATGCTGAGAAGCAGATGTAGATCACTGATAAAGCAGCCACACCAGAGGAGATCCAGGAAACGAAATCCATCAAAACTCTTTTGGGGAGTCTAAGTTCCAGTCATCACATTAAAGCTGTAACTAAATCAAAAACACCGAAGTTCAGAGGTTTTGTGTCAAATGAAGATTTGGAGAAACTGAACCATGTCTTTATATCCTGCAGGGTTGACTATTGCAGTGTTCTTCTCACTGGCCTCCTCAAAAAGACCAGTAGACAGATACAGATTATTCAAAATGTTGCTGCTAGAGTTCTCATTACTCCAATCCTCAGGTCTTTACACTGACCTCCAATCAGAAACAGAACTGAGTTCAAAGTGTTGCTAATTGTTTAGATGTCACTCAGTGGTTTGGGCCCTAAATAAATAAATAATCTCTGAAATGTTTGATGAACATCAGCCTGGAAGGTCTCTCAGATCATCTGGAGCTGGTCAGCTGGTGGAGCCCAGATCTGAAACGGAACAGGGTAAAATGGTGTTTAGTCATTATTCTGCCTCCTGCTGGAACCAGCTCACCATTGAGATCAGATCTGACCCAGTTACAAAAAAAAATTTAAACCGACCTGCTTTCAGTTACCAGTAAGATCTGCACAAAATTCATTCAGTTCTATCTATATTCTTTTATAATGCTTTATTTACTTTTAACTTAATCTTAAATATTACTTTTATTCTATTTTAAGTTTATGGTCACCTCTGTGTGTGAAAGTGTACAGCACAATGAAACCTGCCGTCCCTCTTATGCTCCTTATGGAATAAGTTAATTGGAATAAAATATGAGTAAGATCTGGTAAATATTGTATAAAAAATTAGAATAAGGAGTTTCTTTCAAGGTTCTTCATAGAACACAGGTGTTACAGGTGTTAAACGGGTGTTGCAGAGATTCAGATTAGATATTGGTCGTCTTTGTGATTTTTGTGAACTCATATGTATCCTTCGTCTTTTCTTTGAATGTTTACATTACATTACAATCATTTGGCAGACGCTTTTATCCAAACAGACTAACAATATGAGGACACATTCAAGTTTCAGGACAGTGTGAGAACTTTTAAGTGCTAGTTCTAAGTGCTAAATCTTTATGTAGGAGTATTGCAGGAAGGTGCATCAGGAGAGGAGATGCTCTCTGAACAGATGAGTCTTCAGGAGGTTTTTGAAGCTACAGAGGGATTCTGCTGCTCTGGTCGCCTTTGGCAGCTCATTCCACCAGCAGGGAACCAGAATGAGGGGTTAGGGTTAGGGTTAGGGGTTAGGGTTAGGGATTAGGGTTAGGGTTAAAGGTTAGGGGTTAGGGTGAGGGTGAGGGTTAGGGATAAGGGTTAGGGTTAGGGGTTAGGGTTAGGGATTAGGGTGAGGGTTAGGGATTAAGGTTAAGGTTAAGGGTTAAGGTTACGGTTTAGGTTTAATAAAATCTTTTCCACTCAAATTAAAGTTCAGTTTAATAAACATCTAGCTGAATGTTAAACACAAGGTGAACATGTAGAAAACATCTGCCAGAGTAAAATAAAATAAATTACTTTATCCAGTTTTATTTTCATGTAGAGTGAAAGAAAGTTTATATAAGGTATCTATGGCAACCAATTTTTAGGTGGGCCTAGCAATGGAACTGGGTGGGCGTGGCCCCCTGAGACCCGCCCACAGCACTGGCCTGGACTAAGGGACACTGTCTGCAACCTCTTCCTATCTTCTAACGCTCTATTTGCAAAACATCTTCAGCAGGAGGTTCAGACAGCTGGGGTTTCTGAAGAACAGAGATCTGAAGCTTTAGAATGGTTCTGGAACGACTCGTATGGATCGGTTCTGCCTCCCGGAGTTCCTGCTTTAGAGGAGCTCACACACAGGGCCTTATTCTGTGCCTTAATCACATGATTTACAGTCATGAGATATCTCATGCTCCAGAGCCTGCCACCAAATCACATGCACGAGCTCACACACACACACACACACACACACACACACACACACACACACACACAAACAAGCAACTTATTCGTCAGAGGAATCTGGTTGAGCAATGAAAATTGTAAGATTAGTGATGATGATTTTTTTTCTGCTTTTAAAGGGGATTTCCACTGAGATCCATCACAGAGACGTAAATAGACTCATTCAGAGCAGGTTTGGTATAAAATGGTTCAGACTCACATTTCTTTACAGTGGAGGTGAATGGAACCAGACGTCTCCAACACAAATCCAGCCGTTTTATTCATTGTCATCCCTCCAGTGAAGCTCCACTTGTCTCCGAGTGTTTATATGGATGTTGATGATGGTAAAATAGTGACTCTGAACAAAATCAGTTTTCTTTGGGGACTAATTTGCCTTACCACGCCCTGCATGTATCCCTCCACCGTGAATGGCTTTAGGTTTAGGACCAAAAGCTTCTCAAAACTCTGGTAGAACAACATCTCAGGCATCAGGCGGCGCAACCAGAACCATTTGATGGAATACATTTCTGTGAGCAGGTTTTAGAGGCGGACGTCTGGTTCCATTAACAACTACTGTGAACAGTTCTGAGTGTTCAGACCGTTTCACACTGAACCAACTCTGAATCCTCTGTTTAAAGGTCATAAACTTTTAACTATTGTGCTTTTAATATGAGTGCATTACAGGAAATGTCTGGTTGGTGAAAGGACTGGTTGGAATCACATGGCAAAACTGAGCCGACCATAATCTTTTGATTAGATAAAGTTTTTTTCCTGTGCTTAAGTGCAATTAAAATAAAACAGTGGCACAGAGAGAGAGACAGAGAGAGAGAGAGAGAGAGAGAGAGAGAGAGAGGGAGAGAGA
>JBBPCZ010009704.1:0-10428 GCA_037974445.1 Brycinus macrolepidotus
CACACACACACACACACACACACACACACACACACACACACACACACACACACACACACAAACACACACAAACACAAGTCTACCAACATCAGGGACTGACCCCATCCATAGCTCTTGTGGAATATGGGGGGTGCCGAAGCTTACTTTTGAGAATAGAACAAGTTTATGGGACAAGAATGTTGTTTAACCCTTAAAAAATAGTAGTAACTAATACAAATAAAAACAGTTTTTAATTTGTATCCTGAAAAACTACTAGTCTGTGGTGAGGTTAGTGAGAGTCTCAAAAGCAGCTTACTACTAATACATTGTTAAGTATTAAATATTATTTTTTAGATGTTATTTTGAGAATGTTTGGAAACACCGATGAATATTCATACTCTGTAAAAAGCTACCAGCTCTGCCATATTTCTAGTGGTCAATACAATCTCAACAATTCTGGTTGGCTGGATACATTAGATACATTAGGCTGCAGCAACAGCAAATGGACAATATATTCTCAGGAACACACTCCTCCAGATACTGTGGTATGGTGGTGCAGTATCACTGTATAAAAAGTTAAAGACATTTCTTTTAGCAGCCTGGAAAAAACACTGAATTATTGAAAGCTAAAAATGTCTCGACTAGAAGAGACCGCTACCAGTTCACAGCTGCTGGCAGATGTGAGTAAAAGGTAAATAGAAGTAAAAGGTAAATATGTCCTATACGGTAGTGTTTCACACTCCTTTTCCTAAAGCAACCCTGCACTGCACTATCCTGATGAAGGTCTAGGACATTTCGGACTGTTCTGACCAGTTCCTTGCAGAATGAACTTGAGCTTTTACCTCTAGGCCACGGATTTACAGCTCCAATCACAAGGACAATGAGGTATAAAGACTCTTTTGTACTGAACGCTGAATTGGCACCCTCGTACTAAAGCACTCGGTTCACACCGGGGCTTAATTTGTGCCAGAGCAAGCTGGATCTAGCCCTTTTTCACACTTTATCCACATACCTTTACACAATGAAGTAACTGTTTTTTAACAAAACAGTTAATAATAAAACATCTGGAAGATATTAAAAATAATAATATTTTGTACAAAGAGCCCTCCACACAAGATTTATACATTTCACAAACAAAACACAAATTTAACTAAAAAAACTATCTATGGAGTTTTAGGAGTAACTAGTACTCTCGGCTAAAGCGTTCATCTCATAGCACCCACTGAAAAAAAAAAGTTTTTAGATCATTTATATCTCATCTTTGATGCCTTGAGTTTTGTTCCTTGCATCTTTGTAATTAGCTGCTGTTTAGCATTAGTATGGTAACTTAACACTTTTAAAAATATGCAGAAAGAAAATTAAAATTGGGTATTTTAAGCAGAGATTGTGGCCTAAATCCAAAAACCTGATATATTTCCAAGTGAAGGATGGTATCGGGGTCTCTGAGCTCTGTGAGCTAGGAGGTGACTTCTTATATTATATTATATTATATTATATTATATTATATTATATTATATTATATTATATTATATTACTGGTTAATATTATTTTTCCCTGGCCGGTTGTGCATGGTCAAAACATGTCATAAACATTTCAGGGTCACTTGAATGTAATGAGTGTTCTTCAGACACCCACATTCGAGAGAATGTTCATTGCTTAAGACCTTTAACATAGACTTTAATGCCAAGATCCAGCGTTACAGGGACACCTACCACAGAGCTGCCTGTAATATATATGTAAATGTCCTTTGAGGCTGTATTAATGGGCTGATGAGTGGAGTCAGGTGTGTTAAAGCAGAAAGGATTGAGGAGCTTTGGTTTATATCACACTGAGGCCGGTCTGAAACACATTTGTCCAAATGTCCCCAACAGTGTTCCACCAAATCCCTCACTGCCTCTGATTATTTCACCAGCAAAGGTGCAGTGAGCGTTAGGGAAGATTGAGGGGTAAGGGCTTTGCAGCAGCCCGAGCTGAAAAGCTAGAGCCTCCCGGAGCGTCATCTCTTTTTTTGGCTTCCTCTTCCCTTTTTCATTCCCTTTCGCATCCTCAGTATTTTTATTTTTTTCATTTTTAATATCTTTTGTTGCACATGCAATAAAAAAATATTGGCAAATATTTCTGTGGTTCATTTTCTGTTTACATTTTGAACAGATGTCCCACCTACAGCAGGGATAACATGTAGAGGGCAGAAGTTCTATAGGGTGGTATAAATAAATGTTTCTACTGATTTTCTGCATTCATGTGACACTGTGATTGGCTAGAGAATGATTTACATATTGCTATAGTGATTAAGAAATGATATATGGTGAGCTCTAGATGAAATATTGTGCAGCTTCAGACTCTATAACTCCTCCCTCTGTCACACAATAATCTGTGCAGAAACCTGATGCTACTTTGTTGTGCTATTTCATATTGCGTTTAAATCATTATCATTCTGTGCATTATTATCTTATTACAATATAAGACTGTGCAGTTTTCTTATTGGGAGTTAAATCATTTAATTATGTGAAATATCTTATTATTATTATGTGCAATAGTCTAACCATATGAAATATCCCTACTTATGTCAATATTACTGATCTACTACTGATCTCTATTACAGCAATAACAGACTCCTAAACACTATTTGTGTTTTTAGTAATTCACTTAACAGTAAGTTACTTATCAAAAGAATTGCTACATCAGCGTTTGTGTATGTAGTATAGTGTATTTCATGCTGAGTTCGTCCTGCAGAGTTTTTATTGGATGTATTTAGACTTTATATTTTATATTGTTCTTGTCTCTGTGTCTCTGTTTGTCTGTGCAGTCGTAACATAAGCAATTTCCTCTGGGATCGCTAAAGTTTTCCGATTCTGATTCTGAGCTCTACATAATAATCCACTTTTTTTATTCCAAAACTGTCTCTACACAAAACTGGGGTGGTAGGAGCCTGGTGGGTAAAACACTTGCCTGTGAACCCGATGACCACAAAGTTGCAGGTTCAACCCCCCCCCCCAAAAGTGTTCCTGGTTAAAGAAGCCCACACAAACAGCACTAAAAACCTCAACACTGGGCCAAGAATATCCTGAGCCATATCGGTTCTGTTCATTAGAGAATTCAGCAGCTACCTCTCGAAAAGCAACTGGACATTCAGGAGCTCAGCCTGTCACAGTTTCTTACATTAGTGAGCAACATAAAACTGATGATTAGCGTAAGAAACAGCTCTTTAAAACTGGGTGAGTGATGCTGTGGTTTAAAGAACTATAACATAGTCAGAATTAACTCATCCATTGCTTATCATTGTATTGGCAACAGCGTGTCACAACACTGCAAGACATTTAATAAAAAACAAACAAAATTCCAAAATTTACAGCACAAACAAGATGATAGACATGTTACTCAACATTTATTCAGTATTCAGTATTATTTGTAGAATAATGACAATAATATTTTTATTTTATTTTTTACTTTTTTTTTTATTATATACACTCAAAATCTAAATATCCAAATAATAATATTTTTGCTGGTAAAAATTCAAAATAAAATTGAGACCAAAACCTTCTTATTTTAATTTTTATTTTACTTTATCGCATTTTTGAAATATTATGTAGATTCAACGTCTAAATATCAAAAAGAATATGTTTTGCTTGGTAAAATTCAAAATACAATTAAAATCAAAAGAATATTTTTATTATTATTTTATTTTTGTTTTGTTATGGTTGTATATATTTTTACATATTATATAAACTCCAAACCTAAATATTCTAAATAATTCAGAAATTCTCAATAATAGTTTACAGTTTATTTTTGTTTTATTTTTTTTAAATACTGTGTAGTCTCCAAATCAATTTTTTTCAACAAAAAATTAGAAACAAAATTAAGAACGAATGGAAGAGGCTTAAAACACTGAGTGGTGTCCCTGCATCGAGACAGACTGAGACTTACTAGCACATCTAATGACGTAAATGAACAAATGAGCGTCTTCTTTCGCAAGACAGCAGGCAGAGAGAGAGAGTGTTGAAAAGGGCGCTTGATGTGCTCTTTAGTGTTTCACTGCAGATCAGACAGATGGGACAGGAGGACAGGAGGACAGACGGACAGAACTGTGCACCAATTCTAGTCTCAGGAATTCACTTTCTCCTCTCTCTTGGTTTTCCTCTGTAAACACACAGACAGACGGTTTTGCTGGCTGGCTTGTTTGGATACGACAGGGCCCTGACCCAAAGAGTGTTTTATTTTCCGCAAGAGTTTGACCCCCAGGTCAAATTTATGTGATGACTCCAGTAATAAGGCTTTTTATTTCCGTTCTCATCCCTTCTTTCTGCAAAACCACTTCTGAATCGCCTCGTCACTTCTTTTCATCTAGCTCAGTCCATTTCCTTCTCTAATCGTTCACCATTTCCTGCTTTCCACAGCCTCTACTTTCTCCCACTACACACACACACACACACACACACACACACACACACACACACACACACACACACAATCAAATGTCTTCTGGAGCTTCTCCTGCTTCACATAGTGCTAGAATGCTTTTACCTCTCTCTTTCCAAGCCCCCCCCACCACCACTGCATTACTATTGACTGCAGCTTTTTAGGGTCTCTCTCTCTCTCCCTCTCCCTCCATCCCTCCTGTTCTCTCTCTCTCCCTCTCCCTCCATCCCTCCCGTTCTCTCTCTCTCCCTCTCCCTCCCGTTCTCTCTCTGACTCTCTGTCTCTCTCTCTCTCTTTCTCTCTCTCTCCCTCTGCCTCCCATTCTCTCTCTGTCTCTCTCCCTCTCTCCCTCTCTCTCTCTCTCTCTTACATGGGCTTCATATGTAGTGAGGTAAATTAAGAGCAATGTCCACTTCCTGTAAAGCCAGTCCATATCTATAATTGAGTTTGGCCTGTACAGGACGATGAAGCTTAAATCCACACAGTTAGGGGAAACACATGCAGCAGCCTGACCTGACAGTCTTATAAAGTTCACACCTGACACTTAGGAAAAAGCCCCCTCTCCCTACATATTGCAATTTTGTTGTGTGTTTCACAGAATGAGTTATTTGTATATCAATTAATTTGCTTTTTTTTCTTCAAAAACAGTGTTGCTAGTATAAATAACAGGATAGACACTAAAATCACAACATTTTGAAAAGTGTTCTCATTTTAATCAAATATAACCAAAAACCAACACCACCCATACACAAACATACACACGTCCACTCACATGTCTCAACCATAGGTTTGTCTCCATGATCTGATTGACTTCATCCTGTGGAAAACAGAGAGAGAGAGGGGGAGGGGGAGTGAGCAAAAGATAGAGAGGGGGAAAAAGAAAAAAAGAGAGAGAGAGACAGAGGAGAAAAAGACAAAAAAGAAAGAGATAGGAAGAGAAAGTGTAAGAAAGATAGAGGGAGAGAAAGAAAGGGAGAGAGAGAGAAGGAGAGAAAGAAACAGAGCAAAAGGGAGAGAGCAAAAGAGAGAGAGGGGGAGAAAGAAAGAAACAGAGAACGAAAAAGAGAGAGACAAAGGTAGAGAGAAAGAAAGAAAGAGAGAGAGAAAGAAAGAGAGAGGGAAAGAAAGAGCGCAAGAGAGATAGAGGGAGAGAAAGAGAGACAGAGAGGGAGAGAGAGAGACAGAAGACGAAAGAATGAAAGAAAGAGAGAGGGTGAAAAAGAGAGAGAGTAAAAAAGAGAGAGACAGAGGATGGGAGAGAGAAAGAGGTCTAAATTTAGACAAGATTAACATCTACCAGTGTAAAACAATACAAATCAACTCAGTACTGCAGGGAATACAACAGTTATATTGTGTTTGGGCTTGATTGCTGCATTTTATTTGATCCCTTCCGTACAATCCTGCACATACGTACTCGTGTTTCCGCCTAAATCTCTTCACAAGTGATGATTCTCCTGCGGTGTTTGCATAACAAATGTCATTCAGCACCACAAAAAGCCCCACCAGCGGAAAGACTATAATCACACTATAAAAAAAACACCACCCTGCGACATAATCACCCAGCAGCAGCTTCCCCTGAAACTCCCTCCCTAAGCAAGTGATCGGCAGCATGAAAGGGAATAATCTGTAATCCAGGTGTGTGTTCGCTCTGCCGCTGTGTGAAGGGAAGAAAAGCCGGTGGCCATGGAGGCTCTACCCTGCTGGATAATTTAATCCCAGGGTGTGCAGATAGATCCACAGTGCCTGCTGGACTTTCAGGGGGCCAAGAACTATTGTGCTGACAACGGGGAAAAGTTCTTTTCTTATGGATAAAGCTGTGCAGGAATTTTCCACAAACCCTGAGCTAACAGTAAAGTATGTATATGTGTGTATGTATGTATATATCTAGCCTTTGCATGAATTTGTGAAACTCCGTCAGCAGCTCCTGATTTAATCTAATGAAGTATTGACTGAGCTGAACCAGGTATTTGAGGTATTTGATGAGAACTACAATGTAATACTGTACTTCCATGAGGAGAAACACATAGACAAGCATAAAATCACTATTAACTGTATTAATGTTATTTGTATATATTGTAATATTAGCTTTTAAAAGCATACACTGTTGAGCTAAACAGGTTTCAAATATGATTTTCTCAGGTGTCTAAGACTTTGAGACAGTACCGTATATATATTACATTCACATGTACTATTCTTTAACTCCAACAATAATGCCACATGCCAGAGAGAAACCCTCAGAGGAGGCTTAATGATTTTTTGGAATTGGATTTTTTACTTAAAAGCGCCATCAAGCTTCAGGTAATTAAACACTGTGGGTATTGTTGTAACATATTTTTGTTAAGTTTTGGTTGGAAACAAAAAGACGGAAAACAGTCCAATCGGGATTTTTATTCTCAATGGTATGTAGGTAGATGCAGCCGAACAAGCTCTGCAACTGGTTAGACTTTCAGAGAAGCAAAATTTTACCATATACATGTCCAGCCTTAGACACAATGCTTTAACTTAACCCTTCAAAAGTCAGCTTACTATAAAGCATATTGTAATATTATTAGGATTTCTTGTTGCTGAGAAATTGCATGGTGTAGATTCTAAATCCTGAATCCACACCACATTCATACAGTTTGAATGCTGTGAAAAGTTGTAGCATTTTTAACTTTTTTGCCATGTTTTTGTCCTTGCTTGATGATAAGACAAAAGGAAAAAGGCTCAAGCACAGTGGTGATACAGAATATAGAATAGTAAATCTGATTTGCTAAGGTTACACCTGACCGCCTGCTTGGCTCACAAAAGCTGCCTTTGAATGGAAGGTTACAATCGCAGCTTCTACAATAACATATAGCGCTTGAGCAGCCTATCATGAATACATTATTGTTCACTAATGGCTTTTGGCTGAATTGTACATTGGAAAGATGCTATGCTCAATAGCATTTAAATTGTGTATCAAAATGAAAGAAAAAACTAAAGTATAATTAGTGAAATAAACTAATGGCATGAAAGTTTCACTATATTAAGGGGGAAATGCAGTGGCTTAACTCAGAGCATGATATAACCAATGTGACGTGAAAATTCCCAGCACTGGCTTTAAGACAGCTTGGATATTGTGGGGAGCCTGTAGTTATACATGCTGAAGCAGCACTTACCACTTTCACAAGCTGCGAGATAGAGACCTCAAACTCCACCGTCACTGGATCTGACACGTTCTCCACCGGCCGGATGAATTGATTATACCTCCTGAACAAGCGCCGGAAGAGCCTGTCCTCACCTTTAGACGACAAACACTCTATACACACACACGCACACACACACACACACACACACATACACAGACATGCACAAGGATATGTGTCAGAATTGTAAAACCACAGTGCCTAGTGAGCATCATCAGCAGGAAAGCAACAGGAGGATACTTATATTTATGCACCAAACCATGACAGCAGAAAGCAGGGAGTTTCCTGCAGCTCAACAAATGGACCATACAAAACAGAGATGTTTTCTCTCATACCCCAAATATTGTTGATCAGCTAAAACAGATTTGCCCTGGAGTTAAGAAGCTAATGCAGCTAACTAATAGTGAAAGCTTATAACCCACAAGTTAGCATCATGTTGTAATGGTGGGCCGGAGACTGGATGTAGGTGCGCAATCCCAATTTAATAAACAGACACACAGACCAAAACTCCTGGTAAAAAACAAAAAAACAAGATCATCCAAAGGGGTTAATACAAAGACAAAAGCAAGCTACAACAAGTAGCAATGTAAACAAAGAATCCACCACTAAAGACTGAAACACAGGGGCATATATACTGACAAGGACTCACTTATGTGGTTTCTAACTAGAGTCCAACTGGTATATTGGCTGCTATTGATGACCCATGATTTTATTGGTATACCAAAATATATAAAACAATAATGTATTAATATTACACTGACCTTCCAAGGAGAATTTTATCACAGAATGTCATCATGTCAAATGTACTGTAACTGGTTGTTTGTACTAAAAACCATCTGAAATGAAAAGTACTGATGAAAAGAAAGTAAAATAAGAGATAATTAACAGAAACCAAACCTCAGCCCCTACAATGTTTAGACTGACTGAAGACAGAATTTCTGGTGTGGTTATTTGCAGAAGGATAACAATGGAGAACTGATTTATTGATTTAATAAGGCAATAAAGCAGTTTTAGCTAAAACTATTGCATTGTAAATCTGAAATATAAAACTACAGTTAATATAACATGTCGACTGGATATTGGAATTTTTAGCCCTTCAAAATTCAGGCTTCAGGTTGGCTGCCACTACTGGTTTTCCATATATACATATACATATACATATACATATACATATACATATACATATATGCAATATGGAGAGAGAGAGATATCTATACATTTCTTTATATATAGTCATAAAAATATAATGCTTGGATTTAATTCCCTCACTGGGAGGTGAGTACACCACGTTGCACCAATAGGAGTCAAAATTGTTTAGTATATATGAAAAAAGGAAAATTAAAGATCAAGAAAAAATTAAAACTGAATTAAAGATTAATAAAAAGCAGAAACAGTTTGTGTGGCTAGTCTTGTGACTTGTGCACTGCACATTTCAACAGGAAGGACAAATATGGACTTTGATGAAGAGATCAATGAAGTAAAACAAAGTGATTCAGTTTTTATCACATCCTGCTGTGCCGCCTGAGATGTGCAAGGCCGAATGTGTGTGAGTGTGTAAGCGCGAATGTGCCGTGTATGGACTGGTGCGTGTCTGTGTGAGCTGTAGCTCTTTGCTTTTAGCACATTCCTCAGGGTTCCCTCTAAGAGCGCTGAGCCTTGTTGCTGAGGTCAGGGGTTACCCTCAGCTATCGTCATGGAGACCAGGTGCAGCCGAGTGGAAAATGGGACGGCTTTCAGAAGCCTGTGACGCACTTATACATGTCAGAGAGGAAACATCAGCCAGCGTTCAGCCACCCCACACAGCTTTCGACAAAAGCACACTTACAACATTGAAAATAGAATTTACCCGAATCAAATGAGTACAAGTGGCATTCCGATATGTTACATCATAGCAGTTTGGTCTTTCCATTCACTTTCTTTACAGACCTGTTCATATGGTTTCTGGCACTGTATGAAACACTGTTATCTTGAAAAAGGCCTG
Organism: Brycinus macrolepidotus; assembly: GCA_037974445.1. NCBI lineage: Eukaryota > Metazoa > Chordata > Actinopteri > Characiformes > Alestidae > Brycinus > Brycinus macrolepidotus. Next base: position 9,544 of record JBBPCZ010009704.1, read on the forward strand.
TTCACAAAAACTCTATTCATTCACCATTTCATAAGTCTTTTGTCTAGAGTTTAAGTTGAGTTGCAAGTTATTTAAGGGCATTTAGACTGATTTGTGAAATATGACAGAAGCCTTTTTAATGTTTTCAACGCTATTCTTGTGCAACTTACAGAAACTGAGCATCAGGTTTGCTAAAGTTTACAGAAAACTTTCAGTTTGAGGGACAGAACAAAGCACCACATACAGTAAACGCAGTGTTTGAAACAGCTGGCTACCATGTAGTTTGGATAGGAAGTAATAATAAGTAGTAGTAATAATAATAATAATAAGTAATAATAAGTAATAATTCAGCTTATAATGGCACTAAACTAAATATTTCACCTGCAAACCGTTAACTTGACTTGGACTCACACCAGAGAGACCTGGAATCCCACCTTAAAGACTAATGACTCGACTCGGAATCAGACCCCAAAGAGTAGAGACTCGACTTTGACTCGCATCCCAAAGACTTGACACTCAACTTGTGCCCCAAAGACTCCCACCATAGAAACTTGGCTTTAACTCATGTCCCAGAAACTAGAGACTCAACTTAGACTTGTCCCTAAGAGACCTGAGACTTGTCTTGGACTTGCACTCTAGAGACTTGTGACTTGAATTTGATTAGCACCCCAGATCTGAGTCTATCTTGGACAGAGACTTAAGAATTGACTTCAACTTGTACCCTAGAGAGTCCCCTAGAGACTTGAGACTTGACTTTGACTAGCACCACAGAGACTCGACTTTCACTCCCATCCCAGAGACTTGGGACACACGTCAGACCCACATCCCAGAGACTTGAGACACATGTTGGACCCACATCCCAGAGACTTGAGACACATGTTGGACCCACATCCCAGAGACTTGAGA
>JBBPCZ010009741.1:0-15174 GCA_037974445.1 Brycinus macrolepidotus
TCTCTCTCTCTCTCTCTCTCTCTCTCTCTCTCTCTCTCTCTCTCTCTCTCTCTCTCTCTCCCTCCCTCTCTTTCTCTCTCTGTCTTTCTCTTTCCCTTCCTAATTCGTTGAATTTCTCCCCCTCTTTCTGTGCTCTCTTTCTGTTAGCATTCTCATTCTTTCTCTGTTTCTCTCTCCATCCTCCCCTCTTTATTTTTTTCCTCTTTCTCACTGTATGTCTTTCCAGAATCCCCTTGCTTTCATCTCCACACACTGCTCTGTGATGTCATCAGCTCTGGACGCCATGGCAACAGAGAGAGAGGTATTCCTTTGCTCTGCATCAGGCTGTTATTAATAGCTCTTAATGTTTGTACCTTTGGATGGTGTGTTATCGTAGCCACATTACACAGCTAATCTCTTCCTTAACACCCACTGGCACTGTCAGACACAGTCAGAACTCACTCAGACTGGTGCTAGGTGAACACTGACTCATTTAGAATCAGCCTTTTTTTTGGAAAACGCATTTCAACGTCCTCCAAGAAAAGATGTTACACTCACTAAAATGGGCTCTCTCTCTCTCTCTCTCTCTCTCTCTCTCTCGCTTTCTCTCTCGTCTAGCTTGCTTTTTCTTTTTCATTTTCTGCCTGTTTGTTTCCTGCTGTAAACTGCAGAGTCATTCATCTCTGTGAGATCTTACTCAGTGCTGGAGGATTTTACTGCCTGTTTCACAGAGACCTATATAAATCTATGAGACCCCATGTCTGTCTATATTCAGGCTCATAAATTGCTGGATTGAAGGTACTTGTTTCGAATGCATACATCATTCCCATATCAATAAAATATATTACATCAACACACTATTGTCTTTCAGTTTACTTATTTTTGGTAATAATTGTGTTAGTGTCACATATTTTATTCATGTGGAAACGATGGACATGATTAAAAATCAAGTACATTTCTACAGTACTTTTATCAGCGCAGGTGTGTATGCAAGTATGCATGGTGGGTAAAAGTCTCACACAGCTCTGAGTAATGATCTTGGAGATTAGTCTCAGCACAAGGTCTCACAGTCCTTAGAACAATAGACTTTTGTGTGTGTGTGTGTGTGTGTGTGTGTGTGTGTGTGTGTGTGTGTGTGTTTTAAAATTGTAACCCTGCCTCACACTTATACTGATCTTCTTACCAAGGCTTGGTTTAGAACTAGGCTTGAAACTAATCAGCACAATATTTTCTTCTTTACAGGATTATTATTATTATTATTATTGATTACAAGAGCTGTTTGTAATATGTAAAATGATCTATTGCACTAAAGCTCTGCTGAAGAATAGAGGAAAAAGTAGGCCAGCAGCTCGTTGCCTTTTCTTCACTTTATTGCATCTAGTTTTCATTAGAACTGATATTATCTTGCTTTGTAATAATAAATGACTTCAGTATTAAGCTCTTTTCAAACTGACCAAATGTGGTGCCCCCTTTTTCGTCTCTGCTATAGTACTGAAGTATGAGTCTATGCCACATTATGAATATCAGTCAACCAATGTTACCGCACTCTAATGACAGCAGCCTCCTCATGCTGTGCCCAACTAATAGGAGTTGTACAAGCAAAGGTAAATTAGACAGGTTTTGTTAAGCATCTTTATTTCTAAAGTTAGTGATTTTACTTAAGCAACACTTTTTTCTGCATTTGCTCACAAGCTAGTCAAGGATGTCATTCTCGTGCACACATACAACCATGTCCCCCATCCAAATGCACACTATCCAGTTATAAAGGGACGCTTTATTCATGAACCATGCTTAGAAATAGCAGTTTACATTTATGAAAGAAACAATGACAATGATCAGCTAAATACTGCCTTGGAACGACTTGGAGGAGGACATGGGCTCAGGGCTATGGTGGTCTAGGGGAGATCTGGCCCTTTAATGACCATCAGGGTATTCTCTCCAACTTAATCTCTGTTTGTGTACGTGTGAGTTTTGCTAGGGGTGTCATTATGATCACAAAATGTGATCTGCATGCTAACAGCATCCCACATGGAGAAACTTTGAAATGCTAAATGTGCAAGAGTGAGTGAACGAGTTCCAAGATGCTGTGAGATTTAGCTATAGACCACATAACCCCATCCCATCCTCCAGAAACCATTCCCCTGGTTAAACATGAAGCAAGATCCATACCAGGATCACAGAGCAGGTGAAGCTGTCTCTTCGTCCATTATACTTTCGAGTGCGTATCATCCACAGACCACCATTAGCTCCACTTGTTTACACATAGTGGTCCTGAAATAGCACATTTGTCCTCTAGCGTATCCCGGTAACACCTTGGACTGTCCATAGAGATAAGAAGCTAATGAGTCCCACAAGGAAACCTACACTCAGAATAGCAACTGTTGCAGGCCAGGATTCAGGCCTTTTCATTATTAGTGGCCTTTATGTGTGGTTTTCGTTAAGAAGTGTTATGTGTTTGTTGAATAACTGGTATGTTTTTTTTAAGTTGTTTTTTGGGTTCTGGCTTTGCCAGTGGTGCTGTTCTCTGTGGGCAACGGAAAAAGGGTGTTTAACTGAATCATCTGATGCCTGGCCTACATTTTCAAATCAGCACCATATTGTGACAAAGACTCCATTGAGTAACAAACACCCCAAAGAACTAACTACCCTAATGCTGCACACTAGGATATTCAGGAATTCAGCCTTGTGGTTTAGAATCTGCACAGAAGATAATCTAGTTCATAAAAAGATACATACTTAGTCCTACTTGTGTCTTGTTGGGTCTTATTTGTGTTTTGGTCATGTTTAGCCATTCAGTGTCTTTAGTCATTTTTACCATATAATATTCACTTCTTCTGGATTTATGCTGTTGTTGCCTGTTATTGTGGAAAAAACCATTCAAATAAAAAGACCATTCTGAACACACTTCAGGGGCCTATTGCAACTCAGATGAAACAAATCAATAATATGCTTTTCCACAGTGATGTGAACTGTGTTCTGAATGTGAGTTCATGCTCCCTCAGAAACTGTCAAACTGCATCCAAGAATAAAGCAACACAAAGCTTATATAGTGATGCAAAGCACCAGCTATAGAATAAAGATTGCACACCCACCTTACATTAGCCTTGATTTGCTTGAGTTAACTCTTTCTGGCCATGTAAAATCACTATATGGCCAAAAGTATGTGGACACCTGACCATCACACCTATATAAGATTTGTAAATACAGTTCCAAAATCATGGGCATCAATGTAGGGTTGACCCCACTTTGTGGCTATAAAAGCCTCCCTTCTTCTAGGAAGGATTTACACAAGAGTTATTGGGAACTGGAGCCCATTTAGACAAAAGCACATCTGTGACGTCAGGCACTAATGTTGGTTTTGAAGGCCTGGCTTATAATCAACATTTCAATTCATCCCAAAGCAGTTCAGCTGGAGGCTCTGTGCAGGTCACTGGAATTTCTCCACAATAAACTCATCAAACCGTTTCTTTCCAGACCTAAATTTGTGCACAGGGCCACAGTCATACTGGAACAGGAAAGGGCTTTCTGCAAGGTGTTGCCATAAAGTTGGAAACATTTGATTGTCTAAGATGTCTTCGTATCCTGTTGCTTTAAAATTACCCTTCACTGGAACTAAGGAGTCAAACCTAGATCTTGAAAACAGCCCCAGGCCATAATCTTTTACCAAACTTTACAGCTGGCACTGCACATTCTGTTAGGTAGCGTTCTCCTGGCATCCACCAAACCCAGATTCATCCATCAGACTGCCAGATAGTGAAGCATGATTAATCACTCCAGAGAACACAAAGTCCACATAGCGATCTTGGGTTTATGTGCATGGCCATGGAAACCCATTTCAGTACGTTTCCGAAGTACAGTTCTTTCGTTGTCAGAGGCATTTTGAAACTCTCTAGAGATGCAACAGAGGATTGGTGATTTTCATGCTTTACGCAATTCAGCACTCAGTGGTCCTGATCTGTGAGTTTGTGTGGACTATCGCTTTGTGACTCTTCAGAAGCATTCAGCAACAGGACAATGGCCAGTGTATGAATGTGTTCACGATGGGGTTGAATGCAGCATAATGCAGCGGCGCTTGAACACAGTACAAATGAACATTTGTGGGACAGGATGGAAAAAGTTGTTTGTAGAAAACATCCAGTACCAGCCAACTGCACGATGGAGTCCGATTTCTGCTGACAAATATATATACACCCATATCAGCCATCACATTAAAACCTGCCTAATATTGTGTAGTTGCATTGTAATTTAAGGTTATTCCCTTCAACTGAAGGATATTTTTCTATGTATCTTTACTGTACATAGTTTCTATTTCCAGTCCACCACAGGGGGTGATGGTGGGGTTCAGACAGTTGGTTAAAAATAAAAATTGAAAAAAGAGAGAGAGATTGTGAGGATATGAATCCTCATGCATGAGGATATATGAGGTATAGTATGAGGATGCAGAAATGTACTTCAAATATAATTCGACATTTGCCCGATTTGCCCAGCATCAACCCCTCCCACTTCCGGTCTACTATCCGAACACAGACAGATCATTTTGTTGGCTGAACAGATACAGATAATGAAGTCTCTGTATACCTCTGCTGCCTAATATAATCACAGCCCTTGTCAGGTGTCATTATAATAAGATAATTAATGTTATTCACCTGTCAGTGGTTTTAATGTTGTGGCTGTTCAGCCTTTACATTTAAACCACCTGCCTAATATTGCACAGGTCCCCATGATGCTGCCAAACCAGCTCTGACCCATTAAAGAATGGACTCCACAAGACCTCTGAAGGTCTGGCCTCCACTGGCTTGCCCTCCTCCTATTGTGTCATCTTTTCCCCAGGTAAGCAACACACCTGGAGGTCCACATGATGTAAAAGACAACATGATTCGTCAGACCAGGCCACCTTCTTTCATTGCTGCATGGTCCAGTTCTGATGCTCACATGCCCACTCTAGGGCGTTTTTGGAGGTGAATAGGGGTCAGCATGGGGCAGCAAGCTGTGATGCACTGTGTGTTCTGACACCTTTCTATCATAACCAGCATGAACAGCAATTAGCGCTACAGTAGCCCTTCTGTGGAATCTGACCAGATGGGATCAGACCAGATGGCCTAGACCTGTTCGACAGTCTAAATGTCTTCCCTGGATTTCACCTTGAGTCCTATAGGAGAAAAAAAACACACATAATACTGTCACATAATTAGAAATACAATTGTGCACACAGTGTACAAAGGAGACATCAGTGCATAAGCATGCAGATTGCAGAAAGCTAAATATTACTCCTGTGTACCGCTTGTTACAGTATAATTCCATTGCAGTACTATGCAGGTGTCCGGAATGCAGTTCCCTTCAACTGAAGGATATTTTTCTATGTATCTTTACTGTACATAATTGCTGTTTCCAGTCCACCACAGGGGGTGGATTTCACCTTGAGTTCTACAGCAGATAAAAAAACAGAGTGCACACATAATAAACCGTCACATAATTAGAAATTGTACACAATTGTGCACACAGTGTACACAGGAGACATCAGTGCATAAAGATGCAGAATGCAGAAAGCTAAATATCACTCCTGCACACAGCTTGTTACAGTATAATGCCATTGCAGTACTATGCAGGTGTCCCGAATGTTTTGTGGAGTCAGATGTTCTTCAGTGGATAAACATACAAAAGCAGGTCACGTAGGACACGCAGATCCGTTAGCATGGCAACATCTGCCTCCTGTCATTAAAATTCATCGTTTCCAGAAGCTAAAGTGCTTAATGGATGAGGGGGTCGTGCAGAGCGCGTGGCTCATGTGATTTCTGTCTCATCATTGATCTGCTTGTTAGACACTTTGAACGTGGAGCTTCATTTCTGTTACAAGACACAGAGACACACCTTTGCGGTAACAAGAGGGGGAAGCGTTGCAGACGAGGCTGCTTTTGGATTGCCTAAGAATTTGTAGACAAAAATGCCTGGACTTAATACCGCTCATTTAACACCTACGTCTGTCTGATCAATGGAATGACATTGTTTTCTACCCTTCCTTGAAGACAGTAATCGATTTGACCCCACTTACTCAATATTTGTCCGAAAATAACACCACCTAGTGGGCAAAGACAGTCACTGCAAAAGGCTACGTATTCATTACAGAATATTTCACTCTTGCAGTCCTCTTGTTGAAGGACTTCATCACTGATGCCATTCAGCCCAGCACTGAATATGTGAAACATTCAATTTACTCCTTTTTAGTCATAATGGTTTTTATGTAATACATTGTGTTCAGTTGGAAATGATAGACACAAGTAATGCAAGCTTATACACCACCAATTTACACTAAATCATCTTGCAATTTCCTCAAACTGTGTTAAAAGGACAAAAGAGTTGTCTTTAAAAAGGACAAAAATTAATTTTGTGTATTTTTGTTTATTCCTTTTTAATAAATGAATAAATATTTATATTTATTTAAGTTGTTTAGTCTAAAGATAATTCCCTACTTATTTACACACTGGCCTTTCACACTCAGTTAGAAACTGGTTTGGATAGAAAGATGTCCAGATTTGAGAAAAATGACATTTTTTTCATAATTCAAGTTTTATTTTTATATCACCTTTCTCAAACTTGATGTCATTTTACAAAAATGCTGAACAAAATTACATAGCACACAACAGAGCAGAAACAGAATAAAAAGAGCCCACCCTTACAGTAGATATAGTGCCAAAAGAACATTTAGAGGGAGGAAAAGAACATTTAGAGGGAGGAAAAGAGTAAAGAGGGGGTTTAGGTTTTGTTTTAGATGCTGACATAGAGGAAAGATCACAGAGATTTTGAGTTTGAATGTTTTTGGAGAAGAGACTTTGAAAGTCCTGCCATCTACTGAGGAAAGTCTGAACTGAGGTAGTCTAAGCAGACCAGTGCTAGAAGACCTGAGGCCACGGGGTTTAGTGATTTCGGTTCAGGAATGCTTGGAAAGGCATGTTCATGGACAGCAGAATGCTGTTTTGTTTTTTGGCTTTTTGGTTTAAAGCATAATACCAAAATATGACGGTTCTGACAGTTAGTATTCTTTCATGAGTATAATAGAGACTTCCCTTTATCTCTGTCTACAAATATCTGATCACGTAGGACAAAGCAGCATCTATCTGCCTGCTTGTATTCACACAATTTGTACTCCAAAGATATCCTGAATAGGCTTCATTTTATTATCATTTTACTATGTTACACAACTTTAAGACAATATGATATAGAAGATATTCTTTAAAGTTTTGACTCCAACTGGAGCATTTGACTAATGTGCATAAATTGGAGTTTAATGAACAAACCTTTTGAAGTGTTTTTGCTTTTCAAGGGAGAAGAAAATGTTTAAACTCAGTTGTTGGAGCTCCAGAGAGAGTGTGTTAGTCTGTAGTCATGCTGGATGTTAGCGTGGGTAATGAAGTCTCTGGGGTTCCCGGGTTACTCCTGGGAGGAAGTGAAGAGCTCTGTAGTCGGAATGTGATAGAAATGAGCTGCAGCGTAAGTCACTGTATAACACAGAAGCATTTTTCAACAAATATCATTCTCCAAAACTTGCCATCATTCTCGATTAAATACCATCATTCTACAAAAAACACCATTATTCTCTACTAAATACCATCATACTGCACCCAAACACTATAATTCTAAACCCAATATCATCGTTCTTCAAAAAAACACGATCATACACCAAACACTATCATTCTCCAACCAACACCGTCATTCTCCAACTAAGGCCATTCTTCTCCACCAAAATCCAGCCTTCAACCAACACCAACATTATCTACCAAACACCACTGCTCTCTAACAAACACCATCATTCTACACCAAACAGTAAATCATCTTAGAAACTCCTTTTAGAGAATGCCAGTGTCATGGTTTCCTTTTCCACACCCTCATATTTCTTCTTCAGTCCCATCACATTATTCGTGTTTCACTTATATACGCAGTATATAGACCTCCACAGACATTTCTAGTCTTGTATCAGTGTGCCTTTGTCTTATCATGTACAAATTAGTTTGTTTTTGTTTCACAATCAGTGTTTAGTTGAGTATAAATAAGACTCCTAACTTGCACACACATTTTGTCTCGATATTTGTGATATGTAACTCTAGTATGCATTGGTAGTGGATAGCATTTATGATTTTATGAAATCACTAGAGGGAACTTATCAGACTTGCTCCATGTAAAATGAGATTTAGTGATAAACACTGGGGCTGTGTCTGTATAGCTGAAGGAACCTTCCTTTCCTGTCTGCTTTAGTAGCGGATTGAATTCACATGGCCCAGAACAAGAAAAAGTAAATAGGAGGGGAAGCTTTATCTGACTATTTGGACCCAGCCAAGGAATGTCTACAGTATGTCTGTGTTATACATATGATTTCTAAGTAATTATATCACTCGGGCGGGAGTGGGTAGTGCAGTCGCCTCACAGTAAGAAGGTCCTTGCTGGGGCCAGGGTCTCTGAGGGTCCTTTTTGTGTAGAGTTCTCCCATGTCTGCGTGGGATTCCACTGGGTCCTCCAGTTTCCTCCCACAGCCCAAAATCACACATCAGGTGAATTGGAGAAGCTAAATTGTGAGTTAGTGAGTCTTCGTCTGTGTGTGTCTGCCCTGCAATGGAATGACGACCTGTCCAGGTTGTTTCTCCCTTTTCACCCTGTGAATGCTGGGATAGGCTCCGGCACCCCTGCAACCCTGATTGAAGATAAGCAGCTCAGATAATGGATAAATGATTTCATTCCCGAGGGAAGCAAAAAAAAAAAAAAACCAAAAAAAAAATACACCAATTTATTCTATTTCAAAATTTATCTAAAGGCTCCACAGGCACTCATGATGCACTCATAACTTTCAGAAGGGGTATAAGCTTGGGAAATGAGGGACTGTCATAAAAGAAAAAAAGCAATATTATTGCTTACAAAAGGACCAAAAACAAAAGAAAGCAAAGGTGACCCTCTCCCTTGCTCTCCCTTATCTGTTTTTTTTTCTTTTCTTTTTATTTTCTCGATCCTTTTTATGCTTCCTGTTAGGATGACCCTTGAGGGAGACCTCATCTCCATTTCGTCTGGCTGTGAAGAGAAAAAAAGGACAAAAACAAAGAACAATAAATGAGTCAACAAGGCATTGTTATTGGAAGGATACAAGGTAAGCTGGATGTGCCATGCATTTAAATGTCTCTCTCCTCAGCCCCACAGAGACCTGGTTCCTGGTTCCATCAAGGTCTAACAGGCTTATATTCCTTGTATTCAAATAATACATTCCTGACACATCTTAATAAAGTGTGAGCACACACAGTAACATGTCTTTATTCTCCTTTCTCCTTTGGGTATACTTAGTGCCTCAGTAAATACTCCATAGAGCTAGAAGACCTAGAAACATATTTATTAAACATCTCCAGACTGCCAATCTAGGATCAGTGTATGACTTTTACATATTCAAGTTAACTGATCTTAATCTTTCAGGATCTATATTCTTACTCTTTGAGACACTCTTTGAATGTGGAGAGACACATAAATCTGAGATTAAAAGTCTGATTAATGTTTAAAAAAAAAAAGCTTCTTTGAAATCACTTGCCTGACATGTGGTCAGGTATCATATTTCTATTGCTTTTATTGAAAGATTTTATGCAAAAAGTGGTGAAGTTGCTAGCTAGCAGTGCATGGAAGCTAGAGGGACTCAAAAGCCAACAGTTAGCATTAGCACTGAGCTGTGGTCAAGGCTAGAAAGAATGCTGAAAATCTCAATTTAAGTATAAGTATGGCTAATGTGCTACTGTAATGATTATTCACTTCAATACAAAGAAATTACAAAGCTGAAATCTGCTAAACAACTATTAGTAATAGTTTCACTAGTTTTTAAAGATCTGCTATTCATGTTAAGTTATACTTATTAGTTATTAAATAAGGTGGGAAACTTACTGCTTTCTTAGGTTGTGAAGTACAGATAGTGACTCTGTAATGAATGTAAAATAAAATGTAAAATATCCTATTTGAATAGTTTATTTGAAATAAAAGTGCAAAAGAAATTGAACATATGATTTGAGTTCAAGTTGCTCAAAATGAAGGCAAAATATATTCAAGACGAGTAGCTGAAATTTGGTAAGTAAAACGATGTTTCTCTATAAACAGAAGTAAATTATCTCATTAGTAGATCAATTGAATCTGCTGGTGACTTTCCATTTTCTTGGTTGATATCATATCCAAAATGGCACATATCATTACAAAAGCAAACAAAAGAGTAATTTTACTGGAAAAGGCTAAACATTATTAACTTGTAATGTAAGTTACTGTAAAAACATTTTATTCAAGTATTTTTAATGTTTGAAAGCAAATTAAAATGGTAAAAATTTCACATAATATAAAGGGAAGTTGCTGTGTCCGGTGATAAAAAAATGTATATACAAATAGATACAGGGTTTATGTTGACCTGTGACAGTATGTACTTAGGACTCAACTTCATCAAGGCTGAGGAACTTGTTAAAGTAGTTCCACACACACACACACGCACACGCACACACACACAGCAGGAGCAGGCCATAAATTCAGCATCAGCTTGGCCTAGTTTAATCTCATCTAACACATCTTAATCATGGCAGATGCTTTAATGAATACGCTCACCCAAGGACAAGCAGCTGCAATAATTGGATTCACCTCCAAAAACCATCCAAGTGAAAAATTCTCTTTCTCAGTCCTTGCTTATCTTGATTTCACAAGACAAAGACATTCTTCAACGAAAGGAGACGCTTTTTTTTGCTTGGCTTGAAAGATTGTTCTGATTGTGATCACATCGTGTAGCCCTGCTGTTCCAATAGCAAAGACACTTTATGTGGAAGAGGAAGGTAATGATGTTTTTTAATGCCTGACTGAGCACACACTGTATTTCTGCCTGTTTTCTACCATTTTCAGGAGCTTTTACGGAGGTGTGTGTGGGACAGTCACAATGCAGTTAAGTAAAACTTTTGTTTTACAAAAATGAAAAAACAAAAAAGAAAAACAAAAAAAAAAAAAACAAAAATGAAAAAAGTCCAAGGCAAAGTCGAGAAAGCCTTGAATGCAGAATGTGTAAGAGCTATTTTACACAGATTACTCAGGTACCATTAGGTCTCGATTCCAATCTTGAGCAGGTGCCAAACACCATAAAATTGGACTCTTCAGTCTGATTGGTGTGTGTGCATGTTACAGCGGTACTGTAAGTTACAATTCCCCCACAAAATTCAGGCTGCTGGCTGCTACTACTGTTTTAACGGATAACAGTGTGTCATACATTGTCAGAAACCACATAAGAAAGTTTCTTTCAGATTACTTTACAAACTGACATTGTTTGAAGTGAGTGCGTGCAATAATTTAGGCATGCAGTTTTCAGATTTCTAATTAGTTAAATGAAGTTTTCCATTACTTGTTAAGTACATTAGCCCAGTAGCTCTAGCACAAAAGTAAAATGCATTTCTGAAAAAAAATGTTAAGTTTGATTGCATGGTTGCTTTGGTACCTGTGGTTGATGCTAGGCGGTTGCTGAGGTGTATGTAGCCAGGCTATGGCAACTGCAGTGGTTGGTGTGATGTTGCTAGGTGGTTGCCATGGTGTCCCAGGTGGCTGCTAGGGTGTTGCTAGGTGGTTACTATGGCATCACAGGAGGTTGCTATGGTGTAGCTAACCGGTTGCCATGGTAACTGTAGCGGGTGCTGTGGTGTTGCTAGGTGGTGTGTCTGACCAGTGTTTTGACAATGTACATCAAAAGAAGTGTAGTCAAACCTTTGACCATTGGCCAGTCTTGAACCCACATCTCTATAATCTACAGCAAACCGGTCCAAACACTAAGCCAGAATTCCCAAATCATTCCCAAAGGGAGAAACACTGGAATTTGGTTGACTACTGCTTAGACGGTTTGTCTACTTTTGAACAAAGAGCAATGTGTCCAAAATTCTGTCTCTTGGTGAGATTTGAACTCTTAAGGTTGAGAATCCAGCGATTGAACCATGGAATTTTGCCATTCATGATTTCTCATGCCAAAATTCCCAACTTTGACTGGGTCCTGCTTGGAAAATATTCATCCAATCGCTAATGTGTATAGAAGCGCATTGCCCGCGAGAACAACGCAAGTGTTAGAGTTGGAACGATGCCAAAATTCCAAACGGAGGAGAAAAACAGGTGGAATAATAATAATAATAACAATAATAATAATAATAAAACTTAAAATGAACAATAGTGTGATTGCTGCAACAATTACACTAATGATAAAACTTAATAAGAACAATAGTAGGATGGACGGGATAGCTGGCCGGCTAGCGATAGCTTTTAGCCTAGCATGGACCCCCACTCACGTGCCACGCTTCTGCTCCCTCACGCACCGCTTGCATTATTATTACTTCAGTGATTTATTATTAAATAGCCACACTTTCCACTGGCCATATAAGATGAAAGTGTAGATGCATGAGGAATCATGAAAGTATTTCAAATAATCGGACAATAAGAACAATGCTCTGCAGAAATGTGAACTAAAAGTCTGATATAACGGGCAGACATGTTTAGGACAAATGTAACAGAACCTCAAACCCAAGCTCTGGCAATGCTGAAGGGGATAGGGGGAACAACACCAGTGCTGCTGTACTCATGGTTGCCCTCAGGCAAACTGTGTGGAGTATGACATGAACTTTAGCCACTGAATCTATTAGCTGTGGACTGAGAGCTACACTGAGAGAACTAATTCCAGCTATGACTGAGCTAATTGTGGCTATGACTAAGCCAGTCTCAGCTATGAAAAAAACTAATCTCAGCTGTGATGATGCTAACTCTGGCTATTGCTGAGCTAATTTCAGCTACGACAACCTAGTACAATAAAATAACTCAACAACAAATAAAAATGACTCAAAGCCATATTTCCATGGGACGTTCACAATCATGGAATCTATCATAGAAATACAGCGCACAAGCAGATGAGCTGCAGTCCGTTTCTGTTAGCTTTGTTGGTGCCGACTGGATAACAAATTTGCTGAAAATTACTTATGAACTGTAAGTATTATTGTTTTAAAAGGTAATTTTGAGAACTAAATACCAATGAAGTCTGTAATGTATTTGGTCAAGTGCATTTGGGGCAAAGGAGGAAACTCAGTATTCTTTGCCAGACTATCACTTTAAAATTTACTCTCTCATGGTAGGTGATGCGTAGCCTGTGAGTGTGTGTGTGTGTGAGTCAATTTCCATAACTCTGCTGGAGATGATTCTGCCTTTCTCACACACATTCTGATATGTGTCTCACACACATACCGTTGCCAGTGGAAACAGCAAATCAACAAGATCTTTCACTTGACTGGCTTTCAGAGTGTGTCAGACATGACTGACCCCCAGCTGAACCACCACACATTTCAGGAGTTTAAGAGTGACACTAGTGACAGGTGTGTGTGTTTTGTGTGTGTGTGTGTGTGTGTTTTTGTGAGTGTATTTTGACTCAATGCATGGTTTCTATGTAACAACCCTTGTTTGTCTGTCTGTCTGTCTGTCTATCCCCTAGGAATGAACGGTCCCACTTATCAGAACGATACAAATAGACTAAAGACTTTGTGTTATACAATTGCATCCTCATAGCAACACCCTAGGAACCACCTGGGATGCCATAACAACCACCTAGCAATACCCCAGCGACCACCAGACGTGCCATAGCAACCAGGTTCCAACACCCTATCAGCCACCTGGCATATCAAAGCAACCACTTAGCAACCACCAGAGACACCATATGAACCAGGGAATTTCTCAACCCGTGCAGTCACTTTTCTAGTCATTATTATTATTATTATTATTATTATTAATATTATTATTATTATAATCATTGGTAATAATAACATAAAATGATAATGAAAATAATATTAAAAGCCAAACATAAAACTTTTCTTATTCTTATATAACATTTGAATATTCTAATTCAATCTAATCCTTTAAACAACCTTTTTTATTTTCCTACATGTTTAGGTTTAGTTGCTTTAAAGAACCTACATTTTTTGAGCTCCCTTTGTGTGTCTGTCTGTTTAGTTTTGCATTTGTATTGTCTGTCTTTCTATGTCACTTTATAGTCTAGTGGTGTACTTTCATTTTATTCGTGTCTGAATGTGAACAGTGTATGAGTTCAGTTCTAGTTCTTTGCTTTGCCTCTCAGCAATTCTGATTAGTTTATGCAACCGGCCAAGACATCTTCAAGTTCTTAATCAATTATTCATCCTCCCTTTGGCTTTCGTCATGCTCTGGAGTTCTTCAGGGGCTCGGGAGTTGTGTGAGAACAGAGAGAGGGAGAGAGATTGATTTGAAAGGTTTGTGGGAGCAAGCCCTCTTTGTAAATTAAAGCCAAATGGGCAGGGAAAAGACATGCATGATGAATTCATTTCGCCACTCAGTACATTATAATACTTTATTTTTATTTAATGTCTAAAATAACCTCAAATAAAATGAATCAAATTTTAAGTATTAGAAAGACTAACTTATATTTTACTACACAGTTATTTAGGATAATTCCGTACATACTATTAAATTTTCTTTCTGTTTGTTTTGACGTTAAAAATTAGCAAAGATGTAAGGGATTTGTGTTGAATATTGAAGCGGAATATTCTGAAATGCTTCTATGAATACACATTTGGTGCGTTCAGCAAATGATGATGAAAATTTTGACTACTGTCCAACACACTTGTCTTTAGTGGGAGATTAGTATTTGTTGTAATTTTGTCCACAGTATGAGATGTTTCCGTCCATGCTGTCAGCAATTAGATAAGGGAAGCTCCTATCTAGCACTTAAGCTTGAACGGAGCTCTTAGAGTTGACAGGGGAAAAATGCAGAAAATATTCTGGAAGAAAAAAAAACAGACTTGCATATCAGAATCTAAGAAACATCTACATTTTCCACACACCCCTGTTTTCCACCTAACACCACCATTCTCTAACAAACACCATCACTGTACAACACACACCACTCTAAAATAAACGGCATCATTCTTCCCCAAACATCACCACTCTACCACAAACACCACATTCTCCAACAAACACCACATATGATGTCACAGACACTGTGACATCATATATCAGTTTTTGTGAAGATGTGTGTGTGCCAACCAAGACCTTCTGCACTTACAACAACAGTAAACCATGGTTCACTCCTAAACTGCAACATCTTCGCCAGGCCAAGGAGGATGCCTTCAGAAGTGGTGACAGGGCCCTGTACAAGCAAGCCAGGAA
>JBBPCZ010009750.1:0-15174 GCA_037974445.1 Brycinus macrolepidotus
CTGGAATCATCTGCTCCTGTTTCTTCACTGGTTCAGGCCTTAAGTTAGATGGTCTTTGTTCTGCTTGAATGATTCATGTGTATGTCACTGTGTGTCTTAACAAACAAAATCATTCAGAAACTTGTCAGGTTCAGGAACTGGACGGAAAATGAGAGACTTTAAAAGTCCTTCAGGAAGCCTGGAGAACTGTTCCTCGAGACTGTTTAAAAATACAAGAAAGTCTGGCTCTTTAGAAGCAACATATAATAAGCTTTTTTGAATAAGCTGTCTAATAAGGAGGGCTGCAATATTCAACCCTGCTGGCGTGGATGAGTTTCTCCAGATCTTCCTCTGACACAAAACCTCTGACCTTAGCTATGTTCTTCTGGTGACAGAATTCTGATTTAGTTACTTTAATGTAATCACTGAAACTAAGATCCCCAGCCATGATAACAAAGTACGAGTGGACGACTACAGAGGAATAAAAAAGGCAGAAAGTACAAGTAAAATTCTGTTATAGATATCAGTCCATCAGTGTTATTTAAAATGACTTGTGATGCTTTCGGCGAGCGGCTGATTGGTGTACAAAAGCTTCCTTTACTTGTTAGCTGCACTAGCCTCATAGTTCCAGCACAAAGTGAAATAGCCAAATTTTAGACACCAGCTTATCTTATCGACTACAACTGGAGCAGTCAAAACAGATGCAAACTGCCCCACCAATTTGGCCACTTCACGGGTGTTACTGGAAGGACATTATGGTTTGCATAGTGAATGAGTAGTGTATGAATGGACAAAAAAGGGGATTTTTGTGTGTCATGAAGAAGGAAGAGCATTAGCTGATGACAATACGCAGATTGCATCAACATCATTGCGTCAATAACAAAACAAAAGAATCCCCTAAATGGCATGATAGGAACCTAACACAGCTCGGCCACCAGCTATTTGATTTTCCTGCTTAACTGATCTCCATACCATGTTCATCAGGGAAATCACTATGTTGAACTAAGGCCCTCAGGGACCCAATTAGAACACCTGTCCTATACGGTCTCACAATAATACTAAGTAGTGGTAATATAGTCAACAAATAAATAGATTCCTGGAGCGATTCCATAAAAGAACCATGTATGGTTTCCTTAAGAGCTTCAGTGGATGTTTCCTTTTGCAAATGTGAGAGTGAAGAACCTTGTTGACATTTGAAGAACTCCAATATTATGTAAAAAATTTCCACGAGTAATCTAAGAATCGTTATTTTTAAGAAAAGACAAACTGAAAGGCCAGTAAGACCGAGAAATATGAAATGTGTGTTATAAATCAACTCCTCTCACTAGTAAAGACTGCAGCTCTCTGTAAGACATCAGCCTGACCTACTGTAACCTCTTCTCTAAATCCCACAGAGTCCAACGATACAGCCACACCTTCAGCAAGTTTCCAGTATGGCTCCAAAAAACTGGATTCAACCACATTAACACTCAGGAACCTTACAAACCTGTGGTCCAGCCTCAAGCTGCTGTGCTCCAGATGAGCAAGCTGACCTCCATCAGCATCTATTGGTGAACATAAATAATGGTCGTCATGAAAGGCTACTCTTGATCTGCTAGAGCAGAATCTGAAACATCAAGGGCGAGCGGTGAAGGTGAACTCATAAAAATGAAGGTTTCGAAATGGACCCTGACTTGGACCTAATAATTTTGGTAAAGAACCTTCACGCAATACGGAGAATCTTCATACTTTAAAAAAAATCTGTTCATCTCATCTTTGAAGAACCATCACTTTGAAAAGTACTTCAGGGAACCAAAAGGGGCTCTTTGCGCAGAAGAATGATTTCTGGTGCCTCTGTTCGTGTGGGCTAAGATAGGAAGTCCAGCATCTGTTGATAGGGAGAATCACAGTGTGAGTGAAGAGGAATCCTCCATGTGAAAGACCTCAAGAAAGTCTGACAGTACTGCAAACATGAAGGGAGGCAGCCTGAGCATGAGGAACATGAGAAAAGCCTCAGATACACAAATGACAACTGAAAACCAAGAAATGGTTTCAGACCCAGAACCACAGAAAACTGACAAAAGTAGAAGGAGGCTCCTCACACAGTCGACAGTATCTGAGATGAAGACCACCAGGGTCAGATCTCTGGGCCTGAGTAACCCAGGCTATAGTTTAAGACCACCACAAAGATCAGCCGCACACACTTGATGCAATACCGTGCATTCATAATAAACTACAGCAACAGCCCAGGAGAAGATCAGGGGATTAGTCTGGACTTTACCTGCTCTTTAAAGCTCCAGTGACGCTCCACCACTTTCCTCGCCCACCTTGCGATCCTCGCGTGTGTGTGTGGTCAGCTGAGAGTGATCAGTTAGCATCCCTGTCCGAAAATATCGGCTAAGAGAAAAACCAGAGCGAGTGAAAACATCTCGTTTTCCGGAGATGAAGTCGTCTTCCCCTGCTGGCTGTAACTTCCCGCGTGACTGAGACAGAGTTGCTTAACTGGTCCAGCCGCGTTTCTGTTTCCACACCTGTTTTCAGACTAACCCCGCCCACCTCCACTTATTGGCTACTAGCTGAGGAGGGGGGCGGGCACAGTGGACAAACCTCTGGAAAAAGGAGCATTTCTTAAGTAAAATGATCATGAATTAAATAAACATCAAGCATATATATATATATATATATATATAGAAAGTAACAAAATAAGTAAATAACAATTAAATAACTACAATAATCATAAACCCAGAAACATTTATAATGGAATCCACTGAGCAGTTGCGGAATTCTGTCACTCAGATGAAACACATACTAGATTTGTCAAAGATTATCGAATTTATTTGTAAATCTGTGTAATCCATTCTTTTAGAGATGAGACTATTTTCCATAAAACATGTTTAAAGCTTTTTTCTTTCAAGAAGAATAAATGTTAAGACCCAAGCAGCTTTCCCTCATGTCGATCTTATGCTATGACATGACCTCTGTCAGAGGAGTGTGTAAAACTTCACTTACAAAATTCAGCAACTGCCCAGTGGCCTCTGTAATATGTGTGTTTCAAGTAAAGGGGGTGGTGGTAACAATGCGCTGCAGACAATGTAGACTGAAATTAGGAGACAAAAATTCTGAATCTCTTTGGTACTCCTAAAAGCTAATGGTCCATTTAAATGAAAGAAAAAAAACAAACAAAAAAAACAGATGTAGCCAATATCAGCCGGCTCCATTCCTCTCCTACTGCGATTTCTCTGCAGGCCTCATAAAAGCAAAGGCCAAATCCCAGTTTCCCCTGCAAATATGAAATCTACCTACCATCACGCTTTTCTAAAACACATTTTAAAAAATCCCCAAAGTGGGCTTGCAGAAGAAGCTTTAAAAATAAATCAGCAAGAAGGAACAATTCAGCTTCGACGCTGAGGTGCTCAAGGTTGCTGTTGGATCAGGTTTTGTCATTACAGGTGCAGCAGCACATTGTTTCCGACCATGGCTACCGGTGGAATGGTAAGATGTTTATATTTTTAGCCTCCCCAGATTTCCTGAGTTATGTAGAGACTGGCGAACGTGAGCAGGCCTCTAGCACCCCTTACTAGGCACATTCCACAAGCCCCCTGTCCTACACTAGACAATTTTGTACTGTTTTCTTTAAAAAAAACCCCAAAAAAACATGCCCCTCGAACAATAAAACCTCAGACTGAGAGTAAAACAAGATCAGCATAAACAGCAGGCAGTGAGGTAGCTGTCACAAGCATTACAGAAGAAGTGTTTTTGACAGTAGCCTGCTTTGTTATATTCGTTATCATTGTTAAAGAGAGACCATAAGACCTTAACCTGCCGGTTTCAGTCACAGCTGCACAACAGCACATACGCCAGCACAGGAAGTTAAGACTGCTGCAGTGAACATCAAAGACACCCTTCCGTCGGAGAACAATTTCCACTCATCATGGCATGTTGCTTATTTCACAGACTTGCTTCATTCACCTTGTTTTCTTCAAGGGGCTTTGAGTTATTAATGGTGGCTGTTTTGGTGAATTTTGCGCTATGGAACTCCCACAGGCGGCCTTTAGTTTAAAGAATGTTTCTTCTACCCATGACCTATGCAGGCTTACGTAGCAGGTCACAAATATATACCATCCACATCTTCCTTGCGTTCCTTCAGGGGCCTAACTCTGTTTTTTATGTTGTTCAAAGGGACTGATTACTTTTGCAGCATAAACTCTAGAGGGTACCAGCTCAGTAAGATAAATCAAGCTTTTTTTCCACTAATTTACTTACTTGCCAGTCAACTTTTCTTGACTACTGATCAGAGACTATTATCTTTCAATGGGTGACAACTAATTTGTTGAAGTGGAACGAAGACCTTAACATCGTATTATCAAGCTCACAGCACGCCAGGTGGACTCAAGCAAAAAAACTGTGACACATAAATGCACATGACTCGTGATTAAATGAATGTTAAGTCATTACAAAATCAGCCACAAACTCATCTCGTGCTATTTGTGGGTATGTAAATACATTTTGTTGGAGTGGATTTTACACAATCAAGGCAGTGTTACGTGTGATGCTCAGTGCCGCCTGTGTGCTGAGGTGTGAACCAATTCAGCATTCAAATGGGGGTCAGCAAAATGGCACTCTTCACTGGTCAGTGAAAAAAATGGTCAGTGGCTGTTGTGCAGAGGGCCAACAAAGACAGACATGCGTAATGCAGTTTATCAGGCTAGACACAGAACAAAAGTTTTTAACATTTTTTTTGTGTCAGTTCAAGTCTAGTTTATTAATATAGCACAATATCATACACAGAGGTCATTCAATGTACTTTTTAGAAATAAGCATAAAAAGATGAACATAGGTAAGATTTTAAAAAATTGAAGGCAATTTAACCAAACATTAAGAAAGTAAAATAAAAAGTACTTATACCTTTAAGCACAGAATATAGAGTTAACCTGTTCCACCACCCTTCAAGTATTACAAAGATAAAAGTAGAGCCAACTGATTAATTAAAGGCCTACTTAGTTGGTTCCAGAAGTGGGCAGCATTATGACTTCCTTCTTTTTTCCCAAAACAGTCTGTATTGTTTTTGTTTGCCTGGAGGAAATTTATCTGGATAGATAAAGGAATTGATACAAGAGATTTATCAGCTGGTTATTTTGAACTTCAGGAAATATCAGATTCGGATAGTGCGCATTCTAGGAAATATTCTGGAAATGCCTAATATGACCAAATACCTGGACAATGACTACATTTCTTGGTAGGTATTTGTAATGGTACACATGGCGAAGAAAGTTTCCCTTTTAAACTAACATTAATCATCTAAATCAGTGGTTCCCAATGCTGGTCTTGAAGGCTCCTCTGCTCTTACTCCTACACACAAACTTCAGCCCCTAGAAGGCTTCTTAATTAGCTGAGATGTTGAAGCAGGTGCGCTGGGAGCATGGAAAACACTGAACGGTGCAGAGCAAGGGAGGCTTCAGGACCAGAGGGATGATCACTGTTCTAAATAAAGCCCATTTTGCCAGTCTACAAAATGCAAAAACAAGACAGGGGTGTGCTGCAGGGTATACAAGTATACAGGGTATTTATTCTACTTTATTCTATTCCATTGTTTTTAATTTTTGCTGCTCTTTGTTTCTGTCCACTTTCTACCGTGACAATGCAAATTTCCCACTTGTGAGACTAATAAACGTTTATCTTATCTTATCTTATTTTACAAAGCAGTTTCATTTGTTGGGTGGGAGAGAACATGGAGAAGGGCAGCTATTGTTTTGTTGGCAGTTCACACTGCTGTGGTTTTCAAAGGTTTTGTTTAACTGTGTGTCTTCCTGTTGCTAAGAAACAGCTAATGATAGCAATGATAATGATAACTGCTAATGATAACTTGCTAGTGATTAGCTAAAGAACTTACTTGCTAATTACAGACAACATAACAAACCAATAAAAACAGATAAGACCCCAAGCCTTCTACTTTTTGTTAATGTCTTGAGAATTTCTGTTCTCTAAAGATTCCCATAATGCACCATGAAAACCAGCAAGGATGGACTGTTCAATACACCACTAGTTTTAAAATGGAGGACAAATGCTGTATTATCTTGCTTGCCAACAAAAGTTGCAAACCTTGTTGCTATGTGTGACTGATACACAGCTGTATCTGGGTCTGTGCGTAAACAAAATGAAAAAGCTCATGAAACAACTGCCAAGCACCTAATCTCATTGAGATTGCACAATTGGTGGAGCAGCTGAGAGTAGGAAGGGTCACAGGGGTTTGTGGCTTCAAGGGAACTTCTCCATACTGGTGGTGAGGCTTTCCTCTTGGCGTTGTGGTCTGGTTTTATACCTAAAAAGTCCACTATTGACCTCATCCTGGCATTGAGGGTCCCCATCGAGCACAAACACGAATATCGGCAGGGCTTTTTTTGTTGCTTATGTCAATTTTCGCAAAGAAAATTTTCGCAAACTCAGTTGGCTCAAGCTGCCCTGTGGGACATCTTGAGACTTTGTGGGATCCCCCTGAAGTTGCTGGAGGTCATGTCCGGCCTATACTCTGGTAGTGTGAGTGCTGTGCAGAGTGGGGGCAGAACCTCTGTGTTCTTCCCAGTGGATTCTGGAGTTTGTTAGGGGTGTGTTCTTGCTTGGACTGGGTGTTCGGAGTTGAGTCGTGGGGTCTAGCAGCCTTGGGGCATTTGTTTTACTGATCTTGACTAAGTTGATGATGCTGTGATCTTTGCAGAGAGACTGTGTGAGGAGTCTGAGCGTCTGGGTTTGCGAGTGTCCTGTATCAAGACTAAAATCCAGGGCTTTATTGAACTCTTGGGTACAGCTGTCAACAGTGTGACTGTTGTTGAGATGTTTACTCACCTCGGCAGTGACATCCATGTCTCTAGTTTGTTGCACCATGGCCCATGGAGAAAAGTTGTCTCATCACGCTATGTACGTGTGCACAGCTGCTGTTAATAATAAAGTAATGTTGACCCTTGAACCTTGAATCTTGGTGACTCTTCCCATGAAGTTAGTAGACAAATTGTGAGAGCATGGGGGGTCATGAGGTCACTGGACAGCGGTGTGTGGAGCTCCCATTATCTGTGCAAGAGGATGGAGGTCCAGGTCCTTAGGATAGGTCTCCTTGTTCCCCATCACTGACCTCCCAGTCTCCTTGTCCCTCCTTGTCCCTCACAGCATTCCTGCCTGAGAGGACAGAATTCAATTCTGGGGAATCCAATTATTCTGCATTTTGTTTGTTTATAAATTACCTTCATTTTGTGCATTTTGTACTTAATGTGAGATAAAATAGTACTTACTATAACATTCTACTTGATATAAAATATAATATAAAAAAGATGGAAAAGAAAGCCACACAATTGTAAACAGACTGAACAGCGAATGCTGTAATTAGCTTTGTTCAATAGTTGTGGAGTGGATCAGTGGTCCCATTTGACAGCTGATCCACTCCAATCATAATTACTACTTGTTCTCCTTGTTCCTCCTAATCCTGTCCCTTCTTTGACAACTCCACATTCTTATGGGGCCGGAGAGGAGCAGTAGGAACGTTTCTTGACGCAGCCACTGTCAGACTATTGGTACAGAAAATTCTATTAATCAAGTCAACTCAATTCTATTGAGTCAAGTCAAGTAGGTTTATTGTCATTTCAGTCATATACACAAAGTACAGAGTTAAATGAAACAACATTCCTCCAAGACTGTAGTGCAACATGAGAACAAAAATGGAAACACTATGAGACTACATAAGTGCTGACAGGACAAAATACACAGAGTGTAAAGAGAGCAGGAGAGAGAGTGCAAGAAAAAAACAAGCAACAAAACAACAGGACAAGACAGCATTTAGTGCAGTCAGCATTTGATTGAATACAATATTTTGACAGATACTGTATTCTAGCAGCAGAGTCACTTGGTGTGCACAAATGCAGAATGGAGGTAGACAGCAATAAATAATAATTGTACAAATAATAGCAGCAGCAGGACAGAGGATGTGGCGTACATAAATAGAGGGGTATTTACAGAGGCAGTTGTGGTGTAAGTTGTTAAGGCAGTTGTTAAGGTTACAATTTGTCCTCCTGTTTCTATGAGCTTTCAGAGTATTTAATTATATTGTGATGTTGTTTGACAAAAAATGTATTAACCTATGACTCACTTTACTGCTTGCTTACACTGACTCACTAATAACTGACTGAAACAACACTTCTCTCCAGCTCTGTGGGCTGCATGCAGTCAAGATGATGGAAAATACTAATGACGCCAAAGTGCATTCCAATAGTCATGGCTATGCTCAACTGTATTGACAGGGTGCTCATGTACTGCTAAATGTACTAGCCAAATTTCCATAATAGCTGGTTTTGCACATCAAAGACTTTTAATATTCACAATTTCTTCCACCAAAAATGAACTCCACCACTAGTGGCTTGTTGCTACTCAGCCCAATTATATTCTAAGGAAATAGACTCATCTAGCAACACTTTGCAACATGTTTAAGTAACACCAACATCTGGAAATGTAGCAAACTGGCCCACCTCCTCAAATCTTGGATTAGAACACATTTAGAACAATCTGTTGTTTACAAGCTAGCATTAAAGTGCACAGAATGCACAAATACACAGGTTTGGGGAAATCTAGCCAAATTACTTTATTTAAAAAGCATGTTTTCCTTATGGGTTGCAGCAACCAGTCTGATGTTTGAACCCCCTTTCATGAAAATAGTTTTAGAATGTGCTTTTAATGAGTTTGAAAGAGAAAATTGTCAGGGCGTTGACACATGGGAAAAGTCCCACACCTAAGAAGAAGTGGAGTTTGTGACTGATTCTGCCACTGAGTTTGACTCTCTGTCCGTTTGTGCATATTGGTCAGTAGGGATTTTTTTCTTTGATGTAAGTGTCCTAGATGCAATCAATATTGGTACGTTTTTGCTACAGTACTATGAAAAATGTTTCTGGTGGCCTTGCTGTCAAATCATTATATAAATGCAACCTATTATATTAAAGGAGACAAATGTGAAGCTATGTAAAGTATTAGGATTTTTTTTACAGTTCCCTTAAAAAGTAATTGCCAGCTACTGGTTTCCTCAACTTTTGCGTATTTGCCATGCTAAATGGTTTCAGATCCTTGTAACACAAGGAGAAACAAGACGCTGTTTATAAACGTTCATTTCATTTATTGAAGAGAAAAGCTTTGTTACACCTGTATTGCCCATGTAATAAAAATAATTGTCCCTTAAAATTAATATCTGGTTGTGCCAACTTAGCAGCAACAACTGCCACCAAACACTTCTTATAACTAGAGATCAGTCAGGAGGGAGGAATTTGACCCACCTTTGCAGAACTGCTTTAATTAGACTTTGTCTATAGCATTTCAAGAGAGGACTTTCACTAGACTGCTACAAAAACTTAATTTTGTCTC
The DNA here is from genome assembly GCA_037974445.1 of Brycinus macrolepidotus. NCBI lineage: Eukaryota > Metazoa > Chordata > Actinopteri > Characiformes > Alestidae > Brycinus > Brycinus macrolepidotus. The sequence goes on from JBBPCZ010009750.1 coordinate 9,349, forward strand.
TTTTGAGCCATTCAGAGATGAACTTGCTCTTGTTCTTCAGATCATTGTCTTGCTGCATAACCTAATCACATGTTTGGATCATGGACTAGACAATTGGACATTCTCCTGCAGGATTTTCTAGTGGAGAGCAGAATTTATGGCTGCATCAATTATAGCAAGTTTTTTCAGGCCATGAAGCTGCAAAGTATCCTGACACCATCACCACCATGGTTGACTATTGGCATTCTGTTCTTACTGTGGAATGCTGTTTTAACCAGACCCCTGACAATAATTATTAAGAATAATTTCCACAGTGCACAATTCCAAAAGGCCTGGGGGTGATCAAGATATTTTTGGCAAATGTGAGACCAGCTAATTTTATCTGAGGTGAGAGGAGCCTGCAACTCCTTAGATGTTCATCTGTGTTCTTTTGTGACTTCCTACATGAGTCATCACTGTGCTCTTGGAGGAATTTTGGTAGGTCTAGCCACTTGTGGGAAGATTGTTCCAAGTTTTGCTCTCCATTCAGTTCACTGAAGTCCCAGAGCATTAGTTTTGAAGCCCTTTCTATTATATTTCAAACATTATATTCCTTTCTTTTAATTTCAGCACAGTGCACTGATTGTTAAGACCTTTATACCTACTTCACATCGCTGGAAAGGTATTTAAGTCATGTTTACATTCAACAGGGCTGACAGTAATCAATTAAATTTGGTTAACTGAGTAACTAAGGGGGCAACTAAGGGGTTGCCTTTATCTCACTTTAAATCTTCTCTGAAGATCTGAAACAATTATGTATAAAAACATACAAAAAATAATGGGCTAGTGCATGGCGCTGTGTGTTAGCAAAAGTAGATTTTAAAACTCTTACTCTTTTTCATACATAAAGATAAAATTTCTTTTTTTTTAATTTTTTTATTTTAAAGAAGCAAGATGTCCTCCCAGAGTCACTGTAGAGCTAGTCTGGGGTATCAGTCATCCAATTTCAGTGGTTTTAACTACTGGAATGTAGTAACTAGTACACCAATATATATATATATTATCAGTCATAATGAAGTTTCAGTTTTAAAAAGCGTTTAAAGACACGTCTTTCTTTTACTTAACAAGTGTCAATGACCGTAAATCTTCTTAAAGCTAGTGGTTCCCGAACAGGTCCTAGAGTACCACCTGCCCTATACATTTTTGTGTTTACACACCCAATTCATCTCAAAAACAGCAGGGTAATTACCTGATTAGTCAGATCAGGTGTGTTGAGCACAGGGAGAACACTAAAACGTTCAAGGCGGGTCCAGGACTGGTTTGGGAACCCCTGTTATAAACTATCATTCATCCCTCTGTGATGGTTGTTATTGCTGTAAATTTTTCAGTAGTGATTTTGCCTCTCCCTTGTTTTCCGGATATGTTTAGATCATGCTTTTGAGTGTAATCCACAGCTGTAATGCTGATGATTTTATATCTGTGACCAAATATTCCATATTGTATTGGTGCAATGGCCATAAATGTTTAGGCCAATAGATTCTATACATTGCTGTAGCCTTTTATTGCCAGTTTGTTTGTTTTTTTAGGTTGCTCTTAGGAGTTATGCATGTATATTATACTCTCTAAAATTCAAAACAAGACAGAGTAATAATGGTTTTCAGTTTTTCTCAGATCTGTGCAAAATAAGAGACTTGACTGAATTTAAAATATACTCTTTAAATGCAGTGACAGTCTATTTATTTGACAATAAAAGAATAACATGTTAAGCTGTCTCAAAATGGTAACCAATCGAAATGCTGCATGTGTCACTGATGGTATGTTTTTTGTAGTCATCTGCCTGCAAACTGTCCATGTAACTATTTTGGCTATCATGAAGGCATTTGGGTTATTAGCTCACATTTTGGTCCTATAAATAAAAAAAATACACACATGCACTCGAGAGTGTCTAAACTGAACCTTGACTTTGATTAATGTCCTGAGAGATAAAGAGTAATTACCCTCTGACATTCTTTGCAATATGACTCCAACACCTGAAAGATATTCAGACGCTTAGAAATAGGAACACAACTTGAAAGCTGGCTTTCACAATTTTGTTCCTGTTTTTTTTTTTTCATTACTGTAAGGCTAACAAGTAGGCTTAGGCTGTACTTCAAAGTTACGTAAACAGTTCTGCTTAACACCTACTATTTTCCAGCGGCAAACCATGGTTATTAGATCTAGGAGTTCAGCTCTGGCCACTAATATCAAAACATTAAATTATCAGACGTGTAATATAAAAATATAAAGAAAAAAAAAAGCACCTCTGCGATCATGCTTATTAGTGCTAGCGACCCTATGGCCCACTTTCCTTCACATAATTAAACCCACCCATTGAAAATGAAAGCCTGATTGGTTGATTCCTCTTTCACTTTCTAATTACACTGCTGGCTATCCAACAGGTGGTTATCCAGTTGGTGCTTATATTGGGCAATCCAGCAATGGGAGAACCTGTTAGCTATATCCACCTAGATACCATAGAGAAAAAACTTAAAGACATTAATACCATTGTGTAACACCAAAATTCCAGACATAGTTTTCCAGAAACTAGGTCTTTTCTAGAGGAGGTGCTGTTTTTTTTTTCTCTAAAAACTGAACATATTTGAAAATATCTATTCTTTAGCCTGCAGTGGTTATTTACACTGGTTTGTATTTGAAGTCAGTTTTAATAGATGCTCCCTTCTTTCATATTCTGAGCTGTGAGGCCTGCTCAAAATCTGCAAGGGCACAAAGACACGCCACTCTAGAGGAAGCTATGTGCTAGTAACTGAGAAGAAGCAGCTAGACAAAGCTAACAACACAAACAACACCTTAGCACAAATGGCAGACATCCACGTGACACAGATGGTTACGGGATGAAACTGTCAATGCAGTAAAGAATAAAATGGGGGAAAGGCTCCGTGAGAGGCAGATGGCACGTGTGGGCCTTCGCTCTTTGTGATGTGGTTCAAACTCAGGAGGTGTTAGCCCAACGTCATACTTGTGCCTACCGTGCCCCTTCCCCTGCCATCATGTTTTGGTTATCTTTCAACGGTTCCAGCCCGTAATTTACATTCGCCGCCTTTGCCCATAGGTGCAGGGAGGAATGTACACATTCTCATGCTGCGGTGAGTCATTCATGCATCACTTAACTCTTTGAGTGCTTCCCGGCAGCTGAGACCGGGGTAGGCCCTGAGTCAAGCTGAATATGAATCAGTGGATACATTCTTGCACGAAAGGGAACATGCTCTGGAAGAACGCCTGCAGTCAGATTCTCTTCTAAACGGGAAGTGTGTCGTTCGGTTCGAGGGACATCCACTTCCTTTAAGATGAGCGTTCTGAGAGATAATCTGTCTGTCACAGAGCAGGACTGCTTCCGGCTCATGATGTGGTACTGATACCGCAGCATGATGAATAGCTAAGCCTGCACTAACACAAACAATCTCAGTTACAGAAGCTGCAGTTTTTTTTTTCTGAATTAACAAAAGAAAATATGATCTTGGTATATTGATTTAAACGACAGAACACTTGGCTATTAATGCATTCATTAGTCTTGTAAAATTCTTTTTACAGTATAAAAAAAACAACCAATTTTCATTTATTTTCTCCACAAGGACCTGTGTGGTTATGTCTCTTCACTGAAATTAACTGGAAAGAAAATATGCTTTAATATTTTAAACTTATAGAAAACCCCAAGATTAATTGTTTACATTCATGTGTTTTTGTCATTTAAAGTTTGTCTGTTGTGTAAAAAAGAAGAGTTCAGTGATATACTATACCATGTTTGGCATCGCTTAATAAAGGCTTAAATAAGGTTCCAGAAGCTGAAAGTCTGGCCTAGCATGATTGTACAGTGTGCCATCTAGTGGAGAAGAGAAGTAGGTCTGTATAGCTGCTAAACTCTTAACATGGGGTTGTTTTTTTTATTATTTTGAGCCCTTTTTGTTAAAAGCATTGGCATTTATGTAAAACCAATTTGATTTGTAGCACTACTAAACGTAAAAAGTTCTATTGCACGGATGCATAATTCAGGTCCTGAAGGACCAGTGAGTGACACACTTTGGTAGTTCCCCTACTTAAGTACACCCACCAAACCTGGTCTTTAACAGATGAGGTGTATCAGTGTGTTTGAACAAGGAAACCACCAAGCTTTGCTGAGAACAGGCCCTTCCAGACTGAAGCTGTATATCCTCGCATTATATTTTTGAGCCTAGCACAGTTTGCTGTGTAGACATACATTATAGACATACAGCCACCTTTTTACATGGTGAATATGTGTAGTAGTAAAACGAGAAAGAAAAAAAAAATAGTCAAATGTGTTCCAGGAAGAGAAACTATAGCTTCTGTTTAATTCCAGCTATTATTATATTCCACCCTGTCACAAAAGCTGAGGAGGCTCTTATGTCTGGGTTGCCCTGGAAACTCTTTTCTCAGCTTCTGCATTGTCTATTGCCGACTGTGTCTACATTAGGGAACATCAGGTGAAGGCCTACTCTTTCAGTAGTTTCCATCTGTCTTAGCAATGGAAAAGGTTCAATACTCAGTGTTGTTGCTTCCCTACTAGTGGCTTCCCAACAGATATGAACAATTCCACAATTGCCAGTTCGTCACTTAACGGATGCCTCCTACGGTATTAGTCATGTCTGATGAGAGTTTCTGAAGAGAGTTTCAAATGAGTTTTAGATGACACGAGATTTTAGTTTAAGATTTACTGTGTAAAGCTGCCTATACCTATAACTAAACCAAAAAAAAGGGCCTATAGCTAAATCAAGACCACAGTGTTAGCTGTATAGTAGTCACCACTATCATTTATAGTAATTCATGAAAAAATATGTTGTATGATTACTAACTTAGTAAGTTTAGTTTAATTTCAGGGGTTATTACTCATTACTCATTTGTTAAATAAAACCCTGAGATGACAGTAACAGCATCGCTGGATGCTCAGGATCATGTGACAAACTGTCAGGACAAAACCTTGTAGGGAAAACTGAAAGGTTAAAAGTTAAACGACTAGGAAAGTTGTGGAGGGGTGGAGAGAGAAGTAGCTTTCACTTTGAGAGGAAAAATAAGATTTTTATCTTAAGGTGACACAATAAAGATAAGACTCCTGTGGCACCCAGCAAGGTTGGAAAAGGAGTTCTTTATAGTACTGCACCAAAAATCTCATTTAGTTTAGCATTTTCTTCAAAATGTCATAAGGGCGCTGTGAGCACAGACTGTGGGCTGTGAGCATTAACTTGCTAGTTGCTTTGAATGCTGTTTGCTTAAATTCTTGATGCCATACTACTACTATTACTACTGTTACTACTACTGTTGCTACTACTACTACTACTACCACTACTACTACTGCTACTAATACTACTACTACTACTACTACTGTTACTACTACTACTACTACTACTGTTGCTACTACTACTACTACTGCTACAACTACTGTTGCTACTACTACTACTACTGCTACAACTACTACTACTACTGCTACTACTACTACTACTGCTACAACTACTGCTACTACTACTACTACTACTACTGTTGCTACTACTACTACTACTACTACAACTACTACTACTACTGCTACTACTACTACTACTGCTACAACTACTACTACTACTGCTACTACTACTACTACTACTGTTGCTACTACTACTACTACTGTTGCTACTACTACTACTACTGCTACTACTACTACTACTACTACTACTGCTGCTGCTACAACTACTACTACTACTGTTGCTACTACTACTACTACTGCCCCTACTACTACTACTACTGCTACTACTACTACTACTACTGTTGCTACTACTACTACTGCTACAACTACTACTACTACTGCTACTACTACTACTACTACTG
>JBBPCZ010009899.1:0-15165 GCA_037974445.1 Brycinus macrolepidotus
ATTGGTATCGGCCGATCACCATGACACAAAATCGGTACTTGGTATCGGTGGCAAAAATCCTGATCGGAGCATCCCTAATATCTATCTATGGTGTGTGTGTGTATATATAAATCTATCATCTAATATCTATATAATATTTTAATACCTTATGACTGACCATTACCTCACCAGCAGTTGTTTAAAAAGTGATAAAAGTGACAGATTAAGGGGGAACAGGATGAGTCAGACCATGAGTCAGTACAGTACAGGAAATGAAAGGGTTAACAGGAGACACCTAGAATATTTGCTTATTACACTACTGCAACTGTGTGTGTGTGTGTGCGTAAGTAAAGGGCCCAGATATCTCTGCAGGATGTTGCCTGTTCCTTTAAGCGGGGGAGTTATAAGACTTCATGTAGATTCCTGTGGGGAAGTGACCATATTTGGATGGAGGAAGTACAGGAATTCCTTCAGAGTAGAGATAGAGGAATGATGTCACAATGAGGGTCAGAGGACATTATGTTTTGTGATTACTGGGCTCCTTCAATACAACACGCAATGTTAACCAGCTCATTGCCGGGACGCCCACGTAAAGCACGTCAGTCTAGCTGTGATTAGTTAAATTATGAGGGAAAGTGTGAACAAATGTCACTTCCTGCAAAGTGGCGTAAAAGTTTTTGTGTGGAAGTACCATAGAAGCAATTTAAAGCAATGCAAATATGGTACTTGGCAAATATGGAAAAAGGGTTCTTGATCTATATTACTGATCAATTTTACCAGCAGAGTAATTAGAAATAGATAATTATTAAGTAAATTGTTATTAATAACCTAAATGATATAACCTGTGGGGCCAATACTGTTAACAGAGGACTTTTGACCCTTGTTGCATGTCATATGGTGGGCGATACCTTGCACATGTCATATATTACATCTATCATATTTGCAGAAGTTTCTAGATAGTCTCCAAACAGTGCTGTTGATGTGGTGGCCACCTGTCAGGTACAGCCAGATCATTTTTATGGCACTTCCACAAGAGAATTATTAGCACTGAAAATCCAATTCATATCAAATAAGTCTAGAGGTACTATTGTCATTTTCTTGTACTATTTAAAGAAAATGATAATTACACTGATATTTTAGGAATTACATTTAATTTTCATTTTGCATTAACAGATTTGTTTTATACCAACAAAAAAAATAGGTGTTTTAACATCTAATGTTTGACATATTGGAAAGCTATAAATCTAAAATGTGGCAGCAGTTGTCCTTTGATTGTGTGAATATTTTAGTCCTCTCCAGCAAAGTCATCATTTTCAGTACATTTTCATACAACAGCAATATTCAAAACCTTCACTGTTGAAGCTGAGAGGTTTCTGTATTGGTCTGCTGTCGTGTTAGATATGCATGATTAATGCCATCTCCTAGTCATTAGATTTTGTCAGATTCTGTTCGGTGTCCAGACTGTTCAAGTTATATTGAAAGATACATATTTTGTGCAAAGTCGTTGTGAAGTCCTCAGTTGTGACCTGGTGGTTAGGGAGTTGCCGCTGCAATTGGATGGTCGTATGTTTGACATTGCGTGGCTGGCTGTCCACTGCTTCACTTGGTGAATGGGTTAAATACAGAGAAAGAATTTCACACTGTTCACACTGTGTGCTGTGCTGTGGTGTGGTGTGTTCACACACAACAAAAAATGGCCACTTTAATTTGATTTAATTTTTAAAATGCCTTCCTGTGTCCTGCTGGTTACTGGACAGCTGGACTATGGTGTATGTCTGGCCACACTGCCTGGTATTGTTTATTGGTTCACTCCCTGTGTCTCCTTTAGCACCTTTAGGTCCCAGAATATCATATTACTTTATGTTCAGTTTGAGAGAAGGCCCAGGGATCGACTCTCCATTGTTACCCAATAAACGAACAACAATCAGGCTGGGAGATTCCCACACTCAAGGCTGGAAAGAAGCTTTTTGTTGCCTATCTCACCTGCATCCCTACTGCCTGATACTCAAAATCCCACTTTTTCCTGGTCCAGACTGGCCCCGATTGCGACAGCAGACAAGAACAATGAGAGCATGGTGATCATTATCATCCATTGCACTTTGTCTGCAGCTATAAAGTGCTTTGTGTGCTCAAGAGGAAGCTGTGTCTGGTTATATTATGAGGAATGTCATCATTCTCTCTCATGTTGCAATGGGCCAAATTTTCAGCGTACCATCATTCATCAAAATGACAGAATCATTCGTAATGTACAGTAGCCACATGAGCTAAATAAACATGGGCTTGAGCATCATAGACTGATTTCAACAGTACTTGCATGGGTGGTATGGGAGAGTATCTCAGTAACATGGGCAAAGACACAGTGACCACGTTGTGTGTTTCATGATGTCGTCTTTCGAAACCAAACTATGTTTCACACAATGTGAAGTCCTCATTTAGCACTAAAGTAATAATGGACAATTTAGTTTCTATTTGAGCATTCCATGTTTCATCACTGGAGTATTTTTAAAGAAAGCTTTTAACACAGAGGGTCTTGTATTCCAAGGGGTTTATACTGTATTCTCAGCTGCCTGATTCTAATATATTTAATAGTTAAGAGCACAGGTGACCTGAGCTTACCTGAGCTGTGAGCTGTATTTCATTATTTCAGAGAGCAGGGCTGCTGCTGGCCATTTGGGTGCTGATTGATTGTTTTTGTGCCCTCTCCAGAACTTGATGCTCTATGCACAGGACCTTTCAAAGTTTCGTTCTGTCATTCTGTTTTCCACTGTGGCCTTACGTTCATTGATTTCCAGAAATAAAATGAAAATCTATGAAAAAATGTTTCCAAATGTTTCCAAACCCAGCAGCTAGTTCCATTAAATAGATTTTAAGCAAGGGGTGGGCAAAAGTAAATGGCAACAGTTATTATTACTGTAAAAATTTTTGTCACTAAATTTCAGTGCCGAACAACTGTATTTCAGTACTGAACAGCTATACTTCAGTGTTTAACAGCTACATTGTTAATTACAAAGACAGTATAATTACTCTAGATGAACTGGGTTTTGTGAAGTGCAGAGTACAAAGTGTTGAAAAAAAACACTGCAAGTTGTTGACAGTATTTTTAAATGTGTCACTACTGGTGCTTTCTTGCCTGTTCCAGCTTGTCAAACCTCAGAAAAAAACTAAATATCATGATGCATCATCATGTGTTTCAAGAAAAAGAATTGAAATATGTTTGTCGAAAACTGTAATTTACTCATTTAATTTATTGGATGTTGAAAACTGCGTACTTTTGGCTTCTTTTCACTTCCTCATAACCCACTGATAAGAAAAATGTGTTTTGTGTGACTGATATGGTTACATGAGAGATCATGTTTCTCTGCTGTATAGTACTTTGAGCACTTAACATTTTATATACAGGATGTGCTGTGACTTATTGTGCTCTTTCTTGTCCATCTCTCTGTGTTAATTCTGAGAGGTGGCAGCATTTGGGAAATACTCACTGTTCCTCCTTGATCCAACTATATCTCTTTGCCCTGCCATTCTGTTTGTGTTTGTTCTTTATTCTGTCACATAACCCTATGTTTATGCATAAGGGCTTTATTTTTTTTCCCTGTTCTTTTCCAGTGTAGTTTTGTGCAACACTTTAATTTTTTCTAAAAAATTAATACAACTTTGGAGAAAATGTCCTGTCAAAAGACCATGCATTTTTTCATCAAATGAAAACGCTCCAGATAGAAAATGGTTCTCTACAGTACAGAAAAGTGTCCATTCTGCCATTGCTACACATTAAAGGACTCTTTTTCAGAACTATGCAGAACTCTTTTTGTTAATTACATAGCTAAAGTGGCCTTTACAGAGAAATCCAGATATACACTGAATATCCCACTGAAGTTACCAACCTGGAAGAAGCTTCCAAGGCCTTAGAACCACAAGTCAACCCACACAATCTGCCCTCAAAACCCAGTGGAGACAAAGCACAATGCAGACAGTTGATTACAACACCACTGGGTTGACACATTTCGCAGTCTCTTTGTCCAGAGCGATAGACATGTTTTGTTGTAAAACTAAATCCATTTCTTTGTACAGAGAGCTCTGTGTACGCTTCTTTCTGCTCCATGAAAACACCCACAGAGCTTTTCTGCTCTGCCATAATTTCCTTGTAGCATGACTTGTCAAAAAGATGACTAGACAGATTCATTGCTAAATAGTGCAAATGAGTTCAGATGCTAGACCCACTCAAGTCACATGTGTCTTATGTAGTTTCACTTAAGCCTGGAGACAAAATTCAGGCATCTCATCTATGCAAGGAAGCAGGATTGCAGAATAGCCTTAGAATAGCTGTTGTAGTTACGTAAACTTTTTACATAAAAAAAGTGTTTTTCTTACAGCTTCTTACGTCTGTGAAGATAAAAACCTAGAACCTCATTCCAATGCTGCCCACAGCATTCTTATGGCTTTTCTAATATAAATCTTGCTTCAGCTTTGTAATTAAAGCTTAAGCAGTAGGTAAACTATTTAGCCTAACTACATATTTCAACCGTGGGAACACACTGTACTAGCTTTACTACAGTACGTGCTGCATATTGCACATTTGAAAAAGTCACATAGGGTTCTTTGTGCAATGTTATACAAGCACCAGTTTTGATTCCCTGAAGAACTATATTTGTCTTAAAGAACATTCCCATAACGAAAATGCTCTATACCAGTTTAATGCTTCCTGTATCCTCAGCATAATGTGGAGGTTCTTTAAACTTTAAAGAGATTTTTCAGTGAATCAAAAGTGGTTCTTCAAAGACAGTGGTTCTCAGACCAGTCCTCAGGGAGTTCCAAACTTTGTTGAGGACCATTTGAGTCCTGTTGTTCTATGGCAACACACAGTGGCACCTTTATTTTTAAGAGTGTATGGCACAGAATAATAGTAAATATTGAGCAAACAAAATTAATTCAGGGACGAGATTATTTCATTCAAGATCATCAAGTTTTGATGCATGATATGCTACATTGTAATCTGAGGTAGGTTTATCACAGACCTCTTCCTCTGCACATTCTTTGTCTTTGTCTTTTTTGTTGTTGTGGTAATCATTTTTAATGCTTGTGTACACTGTGTCTCTTTGCTGAGTCGTAAAGAACTCTGTAACTGCCGCTAACATGACTCCACCCCGCCCTGAGGCTTTCTGGGAGCAGACTTGCGTCAGGACACTGAATGTGTAAAGAGTGGGTGGTAGTTGTAGTTCATACCTGTGGTTAAGAGCTTTGCGTGTGATTTAAATGTTAGGATGTCCTTTTTATTGTTGCCAAGGGCAACCAGAGTAACACAGGTACAATGTCAGCATGAGTGCATGAGTTGCTGAGCGAATGGAAAAATAATTTAGCTGCAAAAGGAAGGGGAGGGAATATTTGCAGAATGTATATCTGAAGCTGTCAGGTAGACACAAAGTCTTGACCAAAAAAAAAAAAACCCTGACATTTCTTTATGTAAGACTGATTTTATAATAGCCATTGTGTTTCAATAATGCTCCCTCAGCAGCCTTTTTTTTTTTTTTTTTTAAAAACCTCTGTCCTGGGTCTGTGTGCAAAGAAAAATATGACTCTGAACAGTGGGCATAGAAAAGAATGACCCCCTTCAAAATATTCACATTTTGTTGCAGCCTGAAATGAAGACACCCTCTCCCACAAGATTTTCCAGATGTATTTATTCAGTACAACTTATAACATCCAAGTGAAAGATGTGATAGCAACATTTCAGAAAATAAACAATAAATAAATTTCAAGTTGTAAAGCAACAAAATATGAATATTCTGAAGGGGGTGATTCTATTCTATACCCACTGTAAGTCCAAACATCTCTAAAAACCTCATATCTCCAAAACCATTACAGGAGAAGGAAAAACACTCTTTACTTTCAGTGTAATGTAACAGCATTTTATTAAGTCATTTTTAGACCATTTTTACTAGACCATCCATTGTAAAAAGTTTGACACAGTGTAAATGGCAGCTGGATTTTTATAAATTACGTTAAATTATGAAAAATCAGTCTGTTCAGCCTACAGCAGTTTAGATTTACCCATTAATCCTGAAGTTCTAAGAAGTGTTACGATCTGGACTGTGAGGCACAATACAGGGCAGTTAGCCAAAAGAGAGCTAATTTAGACACATCAGTCTTAAAAGAACAGTAACAAATACAGTCTGTTTAATTGATAAAGATAAAAAGAAGCTGGAAAAGATAATGTGAAAATTACAGTTGTGCCTTAAGTGGATCACAAGGAATGATGTACAGTAAAATAAAAATGTGGACTATTGGCCCTTTAGGGGCATAGCCTAGTCTCTTTGCTTGCCTTACTCCAAGCAGTAAAAATGATCAAACCAAGCACAATTGAAAAAAAAGGTCTCTGTTTTGTCCTAAAGTACTGATCTGAGACAATCTTACTGCTGGGCCTGCATCTTTGACTTCCAAGTTATTTTCAGAAGCTTTTTTAAAGGCTCACTCTACATCTGCTTTCACTCTCTTGTTCTGCTTCTCTTCTCCATCCTGCTCTCTGCTGATTTTTTGGCTGTGCTCTCGCTCTTTTGTCATGAGGAAAATTTAATAATTTATTCATGAAAAGTTTGTTTAATTATTTTTGTTGTTAGGCTACATGTAAGGGTGGTGCATTGAAATAACATGAAGAAAATGAGTACATCATTATTACTAGAATAAAATATACTACTTTTACAAAACAACAAAAAAAAACACACTTGGGTTTATGTAATATGAAAAAGAAATACATATTTTAATCAAATTCATTGCATTAATTTTTAGTGGGGAAAATGCTTTGTCTCATTTTTTTCTCTTGTCTTCTCTTCTCTTCTCTTTAGTCTGATAACAAGCTACTCTGCTGGCTAGCCAGATGACAGCTGACATATGAGAGCTCAGTGCTATTTACAGCTTTACCAGTCAGAGTTACACCTCTCAGGTGTGTTTGACCATGTGTGCTTGTGTATCTCGATACCGTAACACCACACTACCCAAGCAACTGCTCAATAAACTCTACAGCACACAAAGCGTGGGGTAAACTGAGGCGTCAAGGAGCGTGTGACAGCCAAACAGCGATTACTTTAGCCGCTGATCCCTCTAGAGCTGCGAGTGCAGTGACGCTGCCAATCAATGACTCTCCGTGTGGAATTTCAACGTGCTGCTTTTGTCTCACAACACGAGCTCCGGGATGCTGTTTCCTCACTTTGTGCCCAAGGCTATTGTGGCACCACCACGAAGGAGCAGAGGTGATAAATTATTTCAGGTGCAGCACCTCACGGGTCAGCTTTCCCAAGTCTGCAGCATTAAACAAGGCCTGTCACAAAGGCTTTATCAGTGTACAGTTGATAGTTAAATAAAGGTTTTTGATTTCAGGTGTTGGTCACTTCTACAGAGATTGGAGAGAAGTTGCATTTGACTAAATACAACACAAGTCCAAATGTGTTCTGACGCCCCTTTGAATTGGTAAATTCGGCTACTTTATGGGAAACCCATGACACAGTCACTCCCTTGTGCACATATGGCTTGTTTAATGACAATAGAACGGGACATTCTGGAGTAGCCACACATAAACCTAAGATTACCATGTCTAGCGTCAAGCATTGACAGAGAATTATAAAAGCCCCACAGCCTTGTGCTGCATTCTCTGGATTGTTGAAGCTCCAGTACTTCCAATGCCTTTGGGAGAAGCTGGAGTAGTGTTTGTGATATAGACCTAATCGTGCTGATCTTACTAATGCTCTTATGGTTTAATGCAATCAACTGCTCACAGCAATGTTCCAACATTTAGTGTAACGCCTTGCCAGAAGGGTGTAGACTGTAACTGCAGCAGTGGTGGAGGGGGGAGGAGGGGTAACCCCATCTTAATACCTTTGATTCCAGAAGAAATATTGGTAAGGTGGCAACAAACTTTTACACACATGGAGTATCTTGAAAATCAAGCCCCTACATAAGTGAGAGTGAAAACGAGTCATCAAGAGGTCACCCACTTGGTCTTCAAGGAGCTCTTTAGGTTGCAAATGACCAGTAAATGACTTTGCTGATTAATGCACCAAGAGACTGTAAAATGCCTCACCTTTAGTACAAACACCATAAAATTTCACAAGTGAACTCATAGTTCAAGTGATTCAAGGAAAATGACTACTGACTAATTTTAGATCAGCTTAATTGGTTTAGCTGTGTAACCTGTAGTAATACAGGCAAACTTTGTACAACTTAAAAACCAGAAGAGAAATCACACCTTCTCCTGAGTCTTCTTGTCCATACAGAATTTATATATATATTTACATGCAACTTTAGACTATTACTTTAATTGACTAAAAAAGTATAAATGGTAATAATAATTAGTCATTAATTTCCTTTATTCTCATATATATGTCTAAAATTTGTTTAACAAAGAACTCTTAACTTTGGCATTAGTTGGTCTGAAATTTACAACCAGTCAAGAAACAATGTAATCTCATGATCAGTCATCCAAACTTAGAAAATTATAATTTAGTCAAGCATTATGAAGGTTTGTAAGACTGCCTGAACACGTACTTTGTATTCTGGTTTAAGAGATGGACTCCATCCACAGCACTGGACAAATTTTATTAAAAATATCTCGGAAGCCTGTCTTTGTTTGGCATGAGGCCTGGCACAAGGGTCTCATTGATAATTCATTACTATTTTAAATCATTTCGGATAGAACAAGACCCCAGTGAAAATGACAAAACACTGAAACCTATTAGAATAAGCAGATGGAACAGACAGGATGGAAACCATTCGAAACAAAACACTGCAAAACAAATAAGAATCTCTCGACCTCATCTCAGTTGCATCATCTCCCTGAAAATGCAAATGATCTGCTGGAAGCTACATTGTTGACTTAGATGTTCCCTGATCTGGCTCTGGGTTTAAAGGGTTTATACATGGATATGAAACCTGACAGTGCAAAACTTGTTTTCTCTCATTGCAGTGCCAACACCTAATTATGGAAAACATCCAAGTCAACACAGTATGGGCACTTTAACCCCTTAAACCAAAGCCTTTTGTTAATAAGTATCTTAATAAGTATTATTATTGAATATTACTAATACTTTTAGACATAATTTTAAAAAATGTGCATTGAACCTGTATGTAAAATGTGTCTTTGCCATCAAGTCTGCGGAATTTTCCGCAACTCTTAAAAATATATGTTCCTAAATGGTTGTTGGCTTGGACAAGTGGCTCTTTTTGTCCTTGAGTTTTCATTCAATTCTACCCACTAGCTAAGACTCCCCCATCACACAAAACCACAAATACTGGGTTTTGCACGGTCTGGCCCTCTAGCTAGCAGAAACATTTCAGAAACTTGCAAATGGTTCTTTGAAGAAACACCCACAAAGAGCTGGATCAAACTAATTGCCTCATTAACAAACCCTTATTAAGCTGATGTGTTTGTGTTAGAGTATGGAAATCACTGTAAATGTGCATGGCAGGGCATCTTCAGGACCAGGATTGGAAAACACTGATAAAAGGAACCTACAGTGGTTCTTCCATGGCATCGCCCCAAGGACCCTTTTTGGTGCCTTTATTTTTCAGAGTGTACTGGGTTGAACAGCATCTTTCTGTGCCATTGGGTTTCCTTTTACATGTCCCATGTTGACATGGTGAAGGGCATGTGGTTATATCACCTCTGCTGGGTGGCAGCACCTGTCAGTGCACAGCACTGAGGCTTCATTGTGCCAGGGAGAGTGTGTGTGTCAGATCTCTGAGGGAGTAATGCGTGCAGTCATTATTGTCTCAGAGCCAAAGTTGAAATCATATATCCTTGTTTCTAACTCATGAAACATAATCTGCTATAGGATAGTGAGTACTGATCGAGTGTTTCATCAGAGTGAATGAGATTGAGGGGAAAATGTTGCTCCACACTTCTGCCATGGGCTCAAGAGCTGTTAAGTTCATAAAAACACTTGAGGGCAAAGTGAAGCCAGTGTGGCAAAACAGTTAGTATATAAAATGCGAGTGGCATCATAGATCTGGAAACTAGAAACTGCTTCTAGAGGCAGGATGGGAACAATCTGGAGAGATTAGTCCACTGTGTATACTAAACTATGTGTATATATACAAACTTATATATTTTAATTTGTATAATATTTTGTATAATGTACAGTTTTTTATGTTATACTGTTAACACTTTGCTGTTGTAACACGGCAAATTTCCAGCCCATGGGACTAATAAAAGGTTATCTTTTGCACAACCACTGATTTTTTCCAGTCATTCAAAAGAGTAGCTGACTGGTTGTTGCTGGCATTCCAGGCTTCTATATAGTATTTTGTTAGCAGCTGCTGCTGCCACTGGGGTCTAGCAGCAAATGTTGTGTTTGGAGGTATGCAATGCAGTGAGTTTTTCTTCTATCTCAGGCTCAGACACTGTTTAGGAAGTTATGCAGATGCATACTGCATGCTAAAATCAGAACACCTTTCAGAATGTTCCCTTTCTGCACTCCTGTGCAGCGGTTTTATGAGTCTTATGGGAAACAAACGATCGCACATCACCCTAAATGGTACTAGTAACCATGGCATTCCTATGGCAAAGAGCACCAATCCTTTTAAAGTGAGAAACTGGACTCAAAAACCTCACGCTATCTTGTTTTTAAAAGTCGTTTAAGTATTTAGCAGAAAGCTGCTATTCGCAACATGATTCCCTCATGTCCCAATCTCACATTGCATACTGATTTTACTTCCCAAGGACCCTCAGGCAGTTACAGCATTCTCTGCTACACTCCCCCACTCCGCAAACTATTTAAATATACACTAGTTTACAGCACACTAACAACTGTAAGCTTATGAATCTGTAGTCTTTGAAGGTCAGGTTATCCTGTTTCTTGTCCTGAGTAACCAGATTCACCAATCAAGACATTACATAATATCTTTGATTCACCAAGTAATGTTGTGAAAGTTGCAAAACCATGGCAAGTAAGATGGGGGTAGGAATGAGCAATTAGGCTGCAGCTGAATTTTTTTTTTTGCTTTGAAAGGTTCCCAATACAGTGAAACAACCTGGATATATCAAGCATCAAATTCTTTAAAGGCTAAGGAACGGTACCCCTTTAGCACAGGGTACACTGAACCACCCTTTATGAAAGTCTCACAATCCCAGCAACATTTAATATGACACACCATTCCCCGTGGTTACTATGTTTATATAGTACAATTATCTAAGATGCACTTTCAGTATTCCATCTTTAGAACGTTGTAGTTTCACCACCGTAAACCCACATCAATAATATCCACCAGTGCATAATCACAGAGCCTAGTGTAAGTGCATACGGATTCTCTTAGCACTGTGGCTGTTATGAATTCTCCTTCACGTCTTAACTTGACCTCATGGTGTTTTCAATTAAAGTTAAGTAACTGTTGCATTTTTTAATTTGACTGCTTTGTTACTGGGACACTACACAAGTTTGTTTTAGTTGTACACATGCATACACACTTTGTGATTGTTTGTTTTGCTGTTAGACATCACTTTCCTGCCAAATCAGGATGTTCTTGATACATCTGGTTTACGAGCCTGTATTTCAGTGTGCTTTTACATTGCTTGCAGGGGTATTTGTTTCATCCCTTGTAGTATTTTCCTTACACTAATCTGTTTTTGTACTTTGTATTTAGCAAAACATTTGAAAATATTTTTCTATTTCATTCTTCTGAGGCATTGACCTCGACAGGTTGACTGCTGTCCAGAGTGCCAACTATTGGATTTACTAGTCAAAAAATCAGCTAGTCTATGCAATTTCTAATACACACAAAATGAATGACAGCAGCAATAATTCCAGTCCTTCCCTTTCTCCTTCACTCTTTCATTCTCAAGGAAATTTCAAATCTGAAAATTTGCAACCTTATCCAATTTGTAATTTATCCAAATCTGTGATTTCAGTCTATACAGTACATGATCTATCCACTCCATTACAGCCCCAACACTGAAAGCTACAACTTCTCTTTACAACTGGAATGACAATAGAAGAACAAGTTTTCGTTCCCTAAAGTGTGATGGTTCCTTAAGAAACAGTTTTGTAAATTATTTGTGTGACTATAAACTTTTAAAAGTCCTTTTAAAGTTTAAAAACATCCACATAATACAAAACTTTTATTTCTCCTTTTTTGTTGTACACCCCAAGCCAAGAAACAAAAGCCTGTATTTGTAAAATACGTAAAGAGTTTTAAAGTTGAAGAGTGTTTTAAAGTGTCTTAACAAATTCAGTGAAATTCGTTCAGAAGTTGTTTCACTGCAGAGTTGAATGGATTGAGTTAGTATTTTTAATCAATTTTTTGTAAGCCTGTATGTAAAATCTGTATGAATGGTTTACGAGTCGAATCCCCCAAACAATCAGATCCATCATGTCAGAATTGGACATGACCTGACCAGTGCGTGCGAATATTAACAAAGTGCTTGACTGCATGATAATAAGATTTCAGAAAAAAAAGCCAGTTTGTGAGATAAACCTTTGCATCGAGTATTTTAACTTGCATGCCACATTTGATCAGTTTAATAACATAATCCGATGACAGATCTAGAAAACAGTGTGGTTGGTAAAGTTAATTCCAATGAATTCCACAGAAATGTAAGGCATGATATTACAACCATTCAAGTGTTCCACACTGGCAGGCAACCACTGGCTATGACAGAGACCATCCCGCAAGCTAATATACAACAGGTCAGGCAGCATTTTCTTGCCCAATTACTATGAGAGTCTTTAGGTATGGGTATATGACCTCAAACGGTGGTGTCATCCTTTAACTGTCCATGCTGCCTCCTCTATCTGTCCGGACATGCTTGTTCTAAGAACCACATGTCAAACATAGTTTTGTTGCGTAGTGGAAAAACATTGAATTGCACTGGATAAGGGAGACTCTTTTGTGTTAAGGGCGAGTGAGGTAAAAGGCAGTTGACAGCCTAACCCTTATTTTAGAGTTGTCTTGGAAACAAGAATAACAGACATAGGCTGAGTACATACATGTGCCTTGGCCTGTATGTCAGTGCATATGAATACATGCATATTTGGATGGCAGTGACGTAATGATTTAGTGCATCACTTTTTTTCCATGTAGGACATATTTGCATGCAATTTTCCTTCTCTGAACATATCAGGATTGCTTTCCTTATGATTTGTGTACTCATGCACTAAGTCACACGCTGCTCAAATACTAGAAGCGCAAACTTACAAGAGTGCAAAAGGTGCTTGAATACCAGACGTACTCCGCAAACATAAGATGCAGAGGAAAGACACACTGTGATAAACCTAATGACAGTTGGCATTTGTTCTATCTGTCTATCTAACATGATTACTGCTTTCAGTTTTATAGCAGCCACGACTGAGACTTGTGAAGATTTAATTACAGTTAGGTGGTTGTGACAGTATTCTGTCTAAGGGGGACAGTGCCATCTTGTGTCCAGCTGAGAGGCTTTGCTTTTACTCCTTCCACCCTGTCTGAAAGCAATTAACAGTTTCAAAAATGTAAAGGTCTGACATTCCTTGGAGCGATACCATGGAAGAGCCGCCTATAGATCCTTAAAAAACTTTTCACCTATACAGAACCACTTTTGTAAATGAAAGGTTCTACATAAAGGTTCTACACCAGTTAATGTTTTTTTTTCCCTAGAACCATGTCTCCAACCTTTATTTTTCCCACCCAAATAAGTCTACTTAGTGTTGCTTCAGTCTGTTTAAAATCTTTAAACAGTTCTCTCAGAAAGACAGTGCAAGCTGTGCGGAAGCTGAATCATCTGGAGAAAGTGTAACTGACTGCATTCAGTGGCTGCCAAGGAATTCAATGTCGTAAAGAGAAACCACTCACCAAAACCGTGAATCATTTCCCATTCGGTCAGAATACATGGCCTGTTCCAGCAGGTTTCATTGGAATGAATAAAGAAAAATGTAGTTTCTTTATGTGTAGTTGTAGTTTCAGTGTGTAGAAGGCTTGGAGGAGATCAAGTCCTGGTCCTGGACATCTACTATCCTGGAGAGTTTAGCTCCAAGATCAATGGCAACCCTACCAACCAGAACTAGAATACGTTTTTACTGACCATGTAATATGTCACAAGGAATTAGTCGTGGTAGCTGCTAACATTGGGAATCAAACAATAAATTAAATAGAATATAGAACAAAAGAACAGCTTCTGTGTATAGAAATAAATATTACATAAAAAAACAAGACTTTCTACATGTAATATCTCGCAAGGAAGTACTTTTGGTAGTTGCTCACAATGAGAATCATACAAGAAATTAAACAGAATATAGGACAGAAGAAAATAATACAAAAACATGAATGTGGGCATTTTAACTTTCTTGTATGAACAGATGTAAAAACAATTCATCACTGATGAAACATCTGAATGGGAACATTCTTTACACAATGTTCAAATAGTTTTACACAATGTTCATTACAGCTGGTGATGACAAATCTTTTTAAGAGTCATAAGTTTTACAAGGACCCAGTAACAAGCCAGAGGTCAACTGCCAGTCTCTGACAGTAAAAGAAGAATTTGTGTTCCTGAATAGAGAAAAGATGCCGATGGGAAACAGGATGTGACAAAAACCTAGATAGATTAAAGCTGATAGGACAGATACCAGATAACACACAGCCCATAAAACATTATACTGGCGGAAATTGGTAATGGGACGGATTAGTGAGGTGAGCTGTCAGCAAAGTTTGGTTACCATTAAACACATTTGCAAACACAACCACACACGCACACACACACACACACATACAAACACACACACACACACACACACACACACACACATGCACACACACACAAACACACACACACACACTCACACTCACACACACACACACACACACACACACACACACACACACACACATACACACCCACACACTCGAATATTGAATAGCTGATGTTCCAATCTGTTAGTCAGGTGATTTAGAAAAATCTGCTGTCACTCTCAATACATCCTGCTCTGATGCTGTACTGGGAAGGGGGTGATGGGATGGGGGTGTTTAGTGAATGCTGGCTGGAAACATGATAAAACTGGCAAAACACAAGTAGCTATTGCCTTCTCTCCTTCTGTATACAAACACAAACACACACATGCACATGTTTTGTTTTTCTAATACATGCCTTTATACATTTATACATTTGATTCATATGTGATATAGGTGAAAGCATTTATATGTAATGATAATGTGCTCTCTTTCTCTTTATAT